>JBBMKF010000105.1:436766-452967 GCA_037834155.1 Curcuma caesia
ACCTCATGGGAGTTATCAAGAGTTGTAACTCATGTCATTAAAAGAGGTTTTGTAACCCCCCCTTCATGAAAGTGGCCGACCACTTATAGAGGTGTGATGGCTAATTGATTTAGGTTTTAATCCTATTGATTCCTTCTTCTTCCTTGGGCTCTCTTCTTCTCTCCCTTTCCTCAACCTTGGGCGAAACTCTCAAGGGTGTTAGCACACTCTAGAGTTTTGCTTCTCCATTCTTGTCTGTGTGGATACAAATAGAAGGGTGTGCACTTGACACCCTAGAGATCCGGCGAACCTAAGGACGAGCGAGATACACGAAGGGATTCGCTTCAAGGGTAACACTCTTAACATGTAGATGTAAGAGTATCTAGTAAAACATGTGTAAGAATTTTTTTTTATTCTTCATACGGATCCGTGGCCGGGCTTCCAGGGTGTCCGCAACGCAAAAAGTGGTTTTTTGTAGCCTGAGAAGCCCAACAGAAACCATACTCTATGGGCAAAATGCAGTATTCGACGCCTGGTTTTATTCAACATTAGATTTTCGAAGCATAGCCCCTTACAAGGTGGTGAAGCAGGCATAACCCCTTACCAAAAAAAAATAATGAAACAAAAACAAAAATGAGACAAGCAACCGCGCCACGAGAGCTTGTAGAGACAGCCGCCACCTGCTCAATCTGCTTAGTATCTCATCTCGAGTGCTACGATCACGGTGCGAGGCTTCTTCAACCAAAACCTTCCTATCACGACCACGATCACGACCACGATGATGATCTATCAGATCTGAGAGCTGACTTCTATGATCTTGTGCTGCTAGACACTGGAATAACTTTGTAACTTGCCTCTGTAGATCAAGAAGCTCGTCTTGCGTGTAACGTTCACAGTGTGAGACTTCCTCTGTCGGAACTTATCTGTCACGACCACGATAACCATCAAGACGATGATCCATCGAATCTGAAAGCTCCGATACCAACTGACGCCGGATGGGATAGTGATTATTCCGAGGGCAATATTGAATCTGTTGGTTCGACTGCGAACGTCGTAAACAATCTTCTAAAACCTATTAATTTAGAAGAATAATAGGAGATAGGGAAATAAATGACATTGTTGAAATTATTATTAAACCAAAACTTCTTCTCCTAAAACATCAACTTATAAGATATTTATATAGACTCAAACTCTAAGAAAGATTCCTTTGAAAAAGAAAATTTCTTAACAAACTCTAAAAGAAAGATTCCTCATAAAAAAGGAAAATTTCTTAACAGACTCAATCCTAAAAATCCTAAACAGATTTAAAAAATCTTAAAATATAAAAATAAAACTTTTAAAAACTACTTTAAATATTAAAAACTCCAAAAATAAAAATTCTCAAAATTAATAATAAAATTTTTTGGATGCTCCTGCATCAGAAACTCAATTTGTTACCTTAACCTAACTTTTACTTTACTTTGCATTCTTTAATTGCATTTCATGTTTCAATTTCTCACCATTTCTTTGTTGCTGTTTTGAATTTTTGCATTAGAATTCTAAAGTCATTAGCTAAACTCTAATTCCCTACAATCTAAAGAAATTGAATCTGCATTTCATAATTAGGGATGACATGTTTCATGGTTAGATGCATATGTTTGATACTTGGAATTTAGTTGCATTTCTAGGGTTGTTTGATAATTAGTTTCAATTGTTTCTATTTTAGATTGGTAAAGCTTGCATTCTTCATTCATTTACTGATTTTGAATTTACATTTCTTTTTAAATCATCAAAGGAAAAGAAAAACCCATTTACATATAAAAACCCAAAAAGAACGATATTCTAGCTTGACTTAGACAATTTTCTACTAGTCCTTAGAAAAATATGACTCGTGGCCTCTATACTTCATTTATTTTGTGAGCTAAAGATTTTTTATTATAAATATAAATTTGAGGTTCACTCGTGACACTAGCTGTGGGACATATCAATAAGTCCTTTTCCTTTTCTTTCTTAGATTTTGGAACTAGGATGAATTCTTCTTCTTCCTTCTTGAGTTGTATTTCTTCCGTCATGAAGTAAATCTCTTTGATTCTAGGATGTATTAAAAATTGAGATGTAACGGATGATTGTACTCGATGGATTTGTATTTGCTATCTTCTATGACATGTTTATGCTTTATTATTTGGAATTATGTCTCGTGCATATTTGGTTATATTTTGAAGACTTGATTTCACATGGATGGGAGTGAATTACGGTTTACAGGAAATCTTAGAATCGTATGACCAGGGTGCCTTGTGACAGGAGGTGAACCTTTTTAACTAGACTTTTCGAGGAGATTCTTAAGCCGTAACAAATTCTCATGAGGGATAACTAACCATTATTTTTTATTAGAAAGAGGTCCTTAATTAGGTACTCGATGACAGAGGGTAAGACACCAGTAGTATTGCCAGAGTGCTCGGTGAAAGCGGGAGAGCTATAGAACCAGACTATTTAGGTGTCGTCTCGAACTAGTAATCATAACATTAGAGATTCATGATTTAATTCCAATGAAGCTTGAAAAAATCTAATCAGATAGCATGGTTAGAATCTCTACATTGATATAAACATTAAGGAATAGCAAAACATCCATGATACTTTCAGCCATAACTCTCAAAGACTCTGAAATCCTAGGATTGTTTCTCATACATACCATATAGTTGATTCCCTTTTTGTTTGAGGATTAGGTTCTTCAGTTCTCCTGCTTTCTCGGATCAACACTAAAATCATTTCGTTCGTAACTTTTTTTATGCTAGTCTAGTGATTAATTCCACGGTCTCTGTGGATTCGATAACTTTTTATTATTTGATGACAATCGTACTCTTGGGGGAGCCTATCAGCCTCCTATATGGTTCCCACAAATACCTTGATGAACCTCCTACATGACGCACTTGGCTTCATTAGGTCCAAGACATTTAAGTAAGGGTCGAGAGAAGACCCTTTTATATAGAATGTTTCCAATCAGGGTGAACCAGACTGCTCGCTTTCTGATAATCCTCTCAGGCTCGATCGGTAAGCTTCTATTTATAAGAAAGTCTATGATGGGAATTCTCCAATTAGCCATCTCCTATTGTTCCCAACTAGTCACACTACTGGCCAAACGAGCCAGCTCATCGACCTTCTGATTGTTAGCTCAGGGTATCCTCTGAACAGTGACTTCTTGGAAGGAGGTTTTTAATTTGTTGGAGGCTTCGGTATACCTCCAGAGTTTATTATTGCAAATCTCGAAGTTCCTTCTATTTGCTGGGTGGCTAACTAAGAGTCTGAACCGATTATTACTCGAGTTGCTTCTACATGCTGAGCTGCCTAATCCAGCTAGCAATGCCTCATACTTGGCCTCATTATTAGAAGCTTTAAAATGAAGTTTTATGGCTACTGGCAATAAGTCTCCTTTAGGGGAACATAATAAAATTCCAACTCCGCTTCCCTTTTTGGTGGATGATCCATCTATAAATATCTTCCACGTCTCGGGTTCACTAGTGTCAGAGGTCTCAGTTAAGAAATCGGCTAAAGCTTGTGTCTTTATAGTTGTTCTAGGCTGATATTGTATATCATATTTTCTCAGCTTGGTAATCCATTTGATCAATCACCTTAAAGCCTCGGGATTAGTCAATATTCGGCTCAAAGTACTGTTAGTTAATACTATTACTGGATGAGAAAGAAAATATGGTCGAAGCCTGCGTACAGTCAAGACCAAAACCATAGCCAACTTTCCTAAAGTGGTGTATCTTGTCTCAACATCCTTTAGAAGATGACTAAAGAAGTAAATAGGTCTTTGAATACTTCCTTCTTGTTTAACCAGAATTGAACTTACATCACCTTCAGAGGTGGATAAATATAACCATAAAGATTCTCCGGGGGTAGGTTTTGCTAACACTGGTAAGGCTGCTAAATAGATCTTCAAATCATTAAAGGCTTGCTCACACTTCTCATCCGAGGTAAGCTTAGCAGCCTTGCGTAATATTTTAAAGAATGGTAGACTTTTTATAGCTGACTATGATATGAATTATGATAATGCAGTGATCTGTCCTACCAACTTCTATACCTATGTTATTTTGAGGTGAGAGCATATTTTGTAAAGCTTGTACTTTTTCGGAGTTAGCTTTTATATCTCTTTCAGTTATTATATCTCAAAAACTTGTCACTTTTGACATCAAACAAACATTTGTGAGGATTTAACTTAAGATTATACCTCCGGAGAGTACCACATGTTTCCTTGATATCGCTGATCAGATTTTCAGCTTGAACTGACTTGATTAAAATATCGTCCACATATACTTCAATGTTACAACCTATCTAATGTTTGAAAACCTTATCCATGAGTCTCTGATATATTGCTCCTGTATTTTTTAGTCCAAAAGACATAATTGTATAACAAAAAGTTCCTCCAAAGGTGATAAAACTAACCTTGATCTTCCCGAGCTAACAAAATTTAGTGATATCCCTGATAGGCATCCAACATGTATATATATTCGTGTCCTGAAGTAGAATCTACTAATTGATCGATACATGATAGAGGATAACAATCCTTGGGACAAGCCTTGTTGAGATCTCGGAAATCAATGCAGACACGCCATTTTCCTCCTATTTTTGGGACCAATACTATGTTAGCAAGCCAAGTGGGGAATTGAACTTCTCGGATATGCCTGGCCTCTAAAAGCTTGGCGACTTCATCTCGTATTACTTTGTCTTGTTCAAGCCTGACATATCTTTTCTTTTACATGATAGGTCGGGCATCAAGGAGAACATTAAGGCGATGTTCCATGATGTCAGGAGTTATTCCTGTGACTTCTTGAAGAACCCAAGCAAATACATCGTTATTTTGGATGAGGCAGGCTGCCAACCAACTCAGGTGTTAGATTGGTAGCTATCTGAGAAACTCTATCAGGCAACTCAGACACGATCTGTACTTTTTCCTTTTCTTCCAATAGTTGAGCCACAGGACGCTCCTATAGGAAGTGTACTTCTTCTCATAGAGTTTTTCTTAATTTTTTAACATCAATGCGAACCATAGCTATATATCATTTCTGAGAAATAGCCTGATCTCCTCTAAATGAGCTAATTTGATCATCTATTGGAAATTTTATCTTCTGATGGAAAGTAAAGACTACTGCTTGGAAGGCACTAAGTGCTGGTCTTCCAAGAATAACATTGTACAAGGATGGAGCATCTACCACTATGAAAATAACACTACGAGTCTGAATTAAAGGTTCTTGCCCTAAAGAGAGGGGTAGGCTAACCTGTCATAGTGGTTGTACTTCATGTCCAGTGAATCCGAATAAAGCAGTAGTCATGGATTTTAACTTGGACTTCTCTATCTGCATCTGACTGAAGGCTTCTTTGAATAATATATTGATAGAACTATTTGTATCAACGAAAACCTGAGCTACATCATAGTTTACTATTATGGCATGAATGACTAAAGCATCATCATGAGAAGTGGAGATCCCTTCAAGATCTTATGATCCAAAGATGATGAACGGTCCTTTCGCTTTGCCTCTCCTGGTACTAATACCATAACTTTCCAGCCTTCTTCCATAATCCTTCCTGGCACGATTAGAATCTCCATCCGTAGATCCTCCCGAGATCATGTTGATGATGCCTTGATGAGGAAGGTTATCCTGTTGGGTTTGATTCGCATGCACTTGTTCTTTTCTTCAGTCTGTCCGATGATTCTGAGGTGAATCGGAAGAATGTCTTCTTGAGGATCTGATATCTCGGCCTTGGGTGGGACTAGCCTGATTTCTCTCTGAGTTATTCTTTTGTCCTACCTGCTTAAGATATTTATAAGTAGCATGTCTCAATGCGGGGGATGAGACTCTTTTTCCCTAATGCTTCTCCTTTATAACTCGCTCAACCTCTTGTATCAGTTGTCTGCATTCATTAGTGTTATGATTGGAAGATTGGTGGTATGTGCAAAAATAAACCTTAATTTTCGGAGGCATCTGGGTTAGTGCTTCTTCTAAAATAGGAAAGGAGGAAACGACATGCACATTGCATTTTTCTCGTTGAGAAGGTATATAAAGTCCACGTGACACCCCTTTGTGATGCATAAGTGGAGCTTTTTTCTCCGATCTATAACTGGTCGAGTTATCACCTTGTCGGATGAGTTGAGTTTCTTTTAGATGTATATACTTTTCAGCTCTTTTTAATAACTTAGCATAATTGGTAGGAGGTTTTTCACCAAAGATCTGAAGAATTCTTCGTCCATCAACCCTTGGGAGAAAGCACTGGTTAGTACTTCTATGGATGTGGAAGGGACATCCCAATAACTCGGTCAAATCTTTAAATATACTCTCTAAGAGTTTCTCTTTAAATATACTCTCTAAGAGTTTCTCAAGACTTCTACTTCATAGTGAACAAGTTTAAGAGTGTTTTCTGGTATCTTTTGTTGCTAGCAAATTGATGGAGAAAGACAGTCTTGAAATCAACAAAAGAATATATGGATGAAGAGGAAGACGACTGAACCATCTCTGAGTAGAGTCTGCTAGGGTAGTTAAGAAGACTCGGCACTTGACTCCATTCGGATATTGGTAAAGTAGGAAAGCATTTTCGAAACGATATAAATGATCTTCCAGATTTGAAGATCCCGTGTATTCTCCTAACTGGGGTTGGCAAAAGTGCTGATGGAGTTCCTGTTCCAAAATTTTTTTAGAAAAAGGTGTGCGAAGTAGACTTACCTCTTCCTCCATGGTTGCCTTGCTTTTATAATCAGGTCGGCACATATCGATTCTTGACTCTTGTGAATCTTCTTCCAGAAAAGTTGTTATTTTATTCAGGGAATTTAACAGGGGTACGTTGTCTTCCCTCGGTATTGGTTGTCTTCTATGCGGAGAGAGGTCTTCCAGAGAGGGTGTAGGAATTCCCGAGGGGGTAATAGTGAATGTTGCTGTAGTACCTTTATCATTGTTTGTAATACCAACTCCTTGATCTTCTCAAGTGTGACCATCATCTTATCACTGCAACTTCTTTCTCTAGCAGAATCATATTCGCCAACAATTCCTCCAGTATTAATCATCGTAACGTCTCGACTCAGTTTTCCCACAAACTGTGCCAATTTATTCCAACCTGTACATCGTGGATGGTTCCAAAACCGGTTCAAGGATTGCCGATGTGCACGCTCCTGAGGTAAGGTTGCGGAGGGAAAAGAAGAGACTTGTAAAATACTCACAAAGAGGGTTAGAATGGCGCCAGGGGTGGGTCCCAACAAGTCACTCCGACGCTTAAGTTAGGGTTCGATGCGAGAAAGGAGTTTAATGACTTGGAAAAATTAGGATTGATGTGTGTGTACCTGTGCCCATGGATATAGGTCATCTTTTTATAGTAGTCGATGTTGGACTCTGTTCTAAGAAACGTCCCGAAATACCTATTCTTATTTAGAAAGATCCCTTCAATTTTCATAAGTTTGGTGAATATGTTCCTATATTTCCAAAAAAGATGGTGTTGTGATTTTCGAATTATACGGGAGCATTTTATCTTCCTTACGATAAGTTTAAGGTAAGAATTCCACATGAACATCGGGGCTTGCGGCACGAGGTTGGCTCGTGATATAGGAAGCATGTTGAGACCGGAGCTCGTGGCATGAGGTCGGTACGTGATGCAAGAAACATGCCAAGACCGGAGTAGGAAGTCGGCATATAGCGCAAGAAGCATGCCAAGATCGGAGCAGAAGGTCGACACGTGATGCAGGCAGCATGCCGAGACCGGAGCAGAAGGTCGGCATAGGATGCAAGCAACATACCGAGACCGGAGCAGGAGGTCAACACATGATGCAGGCAGCATGCAGAGATCGGAGCAGGAGGTCAGCATAGGATGCAAGCAGCATATCGAGACCGGAGCAAGAGGTCGGTATAGGATGTAGGTAGCATACCAAGACTGGAGCAGGAGGTCGGCATAGGATGCAGGCAGCATACAAAGACCGGAGCAGGAGGTCGGCACAGGATGCAGGTAGCATACCAAGACCGGAGCAGGAGGTCGGCACATAATGTAGGCAGCATGCCGAGATCGGAGTAGGAGGTCAGCATAGGATGCAAGTAGCATGCCGAGACCGGAGCAAGAGGTCGGTACATGATGTAAGAAGCATGCCAAGACCGGAGTAGAAGGTCAGCACACAATGTAAGAAGCATGCTGAGACCGGAGTAGGAGGTCGGCACATGATGCAAGCAGCCCGATTTCTCTCAAACTCCACTCTACCTTATGTCCACGTAATCACTAAATAACATTACCGAATCAAATATATATATATATATTGGCATATTGTTTTGAATGAAAATGGAAAGATGATACTTGATCAGATGGTAAACCTAAAAGAGAATTAAAAACTTTTAATGGGAAACCAACAAGTGCAAATTGAAATAATATTAGACTTTTTGCATCTCTACTGCCAATTTTTTATGAATTAACATTAAAAGTTTCAGGATCTTTGTATGTCACATCCAATACTTTTGCATATGAGATTAGTTCTATTTGTACCATCTTAAAAGGATTGGCAAAAGAGTGATGATCTTGATGTGTATTCGATGGGAATTAAAATGAAACATAAATTTGACACAGACAATGCTTCAAAAATAAAGCTTTATACAAACACTTCAAGAGTTTCATCCAAACACTTTATTTGCTTTATACAAGAATTATAAGGAAAAAATAATGCTTCAATGCAATACTTCAAAAGTTTCATCTATTTCAGAATCAGTTGACACAGACAATGCTTCAAAAAATATGATTCAAATAGATTTAAAAAGACAATCAATCTTTGTGAGTATAAGAAATAAAAAACATAAGTTTTTTATGATGGTAATATGTCAGAATTAGATAATTATCTTAATAAAATAGTTGAAGAGTATTGTGATACTTTTGACATTTTGAGATGGTGGAAGTAAAACTATCACAGATTTTCTATACTTGCTCAATTTGCTCGTGATGTATTAGTTATTCCAATATCAACAGTAGCTTCAGAATCTGCTTTCAATACTAGTGGTCGGGTACTTAATTATTTTAGGAGTTCATTGACTCCTAGGGTGATAGAATATCTTATTTGTACTTAAGATTGGCTTCAGTTAAATTTGAAACCACTCAACATTGAAGAAATTTTAAAAGATGTAGAAAAACTTGAAAGCGGTAAGTTTTCCTTTTAAAGAAAAATACAATTAGATTTGTATTTATAATTTATTTATTTAACTTGCATTTTTTGTCAGAATTCTTAAAAATTATAATGGACTCGTTTTCTTCGACAACATCGGTGCATGGATAAATGGCATAATAATCAATGATATATTTAAATTTTTAGCTAATGTATTTTATTCAATTATTCTACTTTTCTCTTTCTTTTTGATTCTTGTGTTTTTCCTCTATTTGCTAGTTTAAGAGCATTCAATAATACAACACTAAGATTAGTTTTCAACTTGGTTGACCCCACATATAATTCTTGCCTATATTGGTAGGTCTTCTTCCAGCATTTATATCATCTTACATATTGTATTATGCTAAAGAACACTGCTTGCCCTTGCTTGCATCATATTATTGATGGTAGAAAAAATTGGGATATTTTGTCTATGCTTTTACCAATAAAAATTAAATGTGAGGTTGTCTTTTGGTATCTGCCTATGAGTTTATTATCCATTTGTTTATGTTCTTATTATGCTTTAATCTTGAATGAATTTAGGTGACAATGATTCTAATGAAAAGCCTATGGTCCCTATTAATGTGTTTTCATAGAAGGAACTCATTAAGGAAATTGAAAATATTGCATCTATGATTATGCCAGAGAAAGATTGGTCATTTCACATTGTTGCCATGTAAAGAGTTGAAGGGCTTGTTTTGGAGGTTTAAATACTCATTATTATTTTTTATTTATGATCTAATTACGCCCATGCTTAATTTCTTGTCAAAATTGTTGCTATTTTTTTAAGAGGGTACTTTTGACTAATTGTTTGGCTAACTTTTTTTTATAACATTTGAAATAATTTAGAAATGTTAATCTCTCTAACAAAAATACCAAATTTTGTATGGTTAAGCCATTCTGTAAGCTTAACTGTTAGGTTGGTTACTTAACATGGTCAAATGATTTGATGCCTTTAAATATTTTTCAAAGTTGTTGTCTCATATGGGAAAGGAATGGGACCTCAGGATTTATAAGGCACCATGATATGTCTAACCTTAACCTTAAGGTATCATATTTTGTTAACAACAATATCTTGAGTGATTCACATGTTTAGGTTGTTGTGCAAACATGCTCTTGTCAAATGGTGTTGATTGTAGAAATAATATAGGTTTTTTGATTTCCCAATAGGAGTCTTTGACAAGGAGGGTTTTGGTCTGCATTGGCAAGAAGAGAAGATATCTTTATTCCCTCGAGGTGACTTTTGGGAAAGGAACAACACATTATATATGTTTCTAATAGAGCACGTTTTATATTTCTATTTTTCATCTAAACAACATGTTATATGCAGCTTCTATGTTTCATCTTAACAACATGTTAACTTATATGTTTCATTTGCAAATAGAAACTTTCTATTATCTATTATGGAGTTTGAATGGAGTTTTTTAACTAAAGTTTTTCTTAAGAAAAGAAAAAGAAAAAAATATATTATTATAGTTCACTTGTGGAATCTTTTCCTCCCAATATTTATTCATATTTTGGAAATAAAGGTGCTAAACTCCCAACATTTATCCATGTTATCTTGTTCAACAAACATATGACAGTGATTGTGGATCTTATACAATTTGATTTATATAATGCAGGTTGATTTGGAAAGAATTGCTAAGGACACACATGACTATGTTGTGGTTGAAAATCTCCTCTCTAGTAATGATTAATTTTTATCTTGATGTTTCTAATTAAATGATTGTCTATCAGGTTTTTCCAACAATTGTGTGAGGTTTTATATATGCCTCAAACAAGTAGATATGTAATCTGTTAGTGGATAACATTTATAATTCTGCCTAGAACCTTCTATGTTCATTGTCAGCAATTTTTAAGACAAACAAAATTACTGTATGGTATTTTCTAGTTCAAAGTTTTCTTTAAAATTATCTCTTGTGATTTGTGAATGTTCGATTATGTGAATGAGTCAATATGTGAAATCTAAATAGGAATCTTGCTAAACCAAAGTTCTTCATACAAGTTTATGAAACTTATAAAATTTTGTCTGGCATTATTGGGCAAATAAATAATCTTTCTTTATCGTTCTTTCAATCCTATGAGCAGAGAGTTTTTTCCATACATATGTATTTGAGTTTTGCATTATATTATACATCAAATATTATCAGATACTGGATGGATTGCTTACACATTTAGAAGGAAAATAGTATTTTTGTGAATGAATCATAAAGATATATTGATCATAATAAAAATTATGTTTCTATCCAAAATTCTATTTGAACTTGGAAATTAAAGAAATCATTTCCACGAACCATGGATAAACTACCTGACATTGAGTGACTAAGGAGCTACCAGTGAATTGTATTGGACAGGGACTAGTGTCTCCATACCATCTAAGTATAAACCATTTGAGGATGAATTATATTGGACTTGTCCTTCTCACCTTGTTTTGGGAGTATTTACTAGAACCTGATTTCATGATGTTGAGATTTAATTTACCTATGTGGAAAAGGAGAAGAAAAAGGTCAAAAATTTACTATGCCCCATGTAAGTCATTTTACTTTTTTATGGCATCTCCCCTCCTTCGTATTTGCTTACTAACTTTTCACCCCAAGTAACTACTGCCTAAGAATAGTTCGGTAAAATATGTTAATATGCTCCATCTAGATCATTAGCATACAACTTTATGTTACAGAATTGTATATATCTATAATCTCATTCTTTAATAAACAGTGTACATAGGTTCAACAAATTATCAAAGTGAATAAAAATAAAAACAATGAACTATATTCTTATTTCCATTTCATTTTATTTTATTATTTACTTAGATAATTAGATTTGATTGAACGGAGACCACATGATAATATCATTTTAATTGTATTAATATATTTGTGATGGAAAAAAATAGTTAATTCGATCAAAAATTGAATTAACTGATATTTTATCGATTTGATTTATTTGGTTATTATTGAAAACTTTTATCGGTTTGATTTGTTCAAAAAATTTTAGTTTATTTTATTTTCAATTTATTCGGTTCGATTTTAACCGAATACTCAGTCCTATGTGTCATATAACTCTCATGTTGCATCATTAATAGATAAGTTGTCTCACTAAATTAATAACTCAATCGTCGCTTGATTGTCTTTCTTCATAAGTCTTCTTTCTAAAATAGTACGAGATTGAAACTTAATTTCACCATCTGAATTCACTTCAACGAGATGTTGTTGAGGAATAAATTTGTCTCATAATTTCTTCTTTAAACAAGACACAGGAAACACAAGGTGTATTTTAGAATATTATAGAAGCTCTAGGCAATAAGCAACATATCCAATATGCTCTAGCACCTTATAAGGGCCGTAAAATTTTGATGACAATTTCATAGAGGTTGAAGTACAAATTGAAGACTACTTGTATGGTTGAAGTCTTAGAAAAACCTAATCTCTCCTATTCCAAATTCTCTTTCTGAACAATGCTTGTCTACTATTTGCTTCATTCTTGTTTGTGTGTTGCATAAGTTGTTTCAAAAGTTGCAATATCTAATCCTTGCATGTAGGTTTTGATCTACTTGATGCATGTTTGTTGATTCATGTGTATATAAGTTGATCGAGGGTGGCGTACATCCATAAACTATTTGAATTGTCCCGATACAATACACGTATTTACATATTTCACAAATATGCGCAATAGAAATAAACAAAAAATTAAGCTAATTATTATCACAACACACTCATGGTAAAACAGAAAATAATATATACAAGGCATGATAGAAAATTAAAATTTTACTGAATAGTGAATAATTCTGCGTACCTCATTGATAACGTTGAGCGATGTTGGCATCAATCGAGTGGTCCTTGTCGAAGTCTCGCCTCTACTAGCGATCCACACCAAGCTCTCGTCTGGATGGCTTCGGAAGCCACGAGTCACGTCGTCATCTTTAGTACTAGCCGATGATCAATAACAATCGATTCGAGAGAAACCTTATTCCGAAAAACATGCAACAACTTTTATCGCGATCATTTTCAGGGTTTTCTAATTATCACCAAAAATCGTATTTCTGGTGTAGTTTTCGATTGTCAACCATTGACCGCTGATAACAGATAAATAGCCAAAACCTTTCCGACGTTGATGAAATCTTCTCCGAAAGCTTCACAAACTTCCGAGAAAATGGAAGATAATTGTCTGACAATCGAGGTTGATTAGCCGCGACTAGATAACTCTTCACAAGAGTTATAATCGGTGTTTCCTTTCTGACAGCATATCTCCTCAATGAACAATTCATCGAAGGTCGATGGCAGCCCTACATGAGTGCTCAAGCAGTAGGACAACAAGATCCAATTGGTAACTATAATAGTTACGGTAATAGAGGCAAGCTCCGGGAAGAAAATAAATAACTGGTCCTTCTCTCTCTAGTAACCGCTAATTGGCCTTACGAAAGGAAACCCTACATCGGCGGCGTTTTGGCAGTGGCAGCATCAGCCATTAGACGGCGCTCCGGCTGCGACAGCAATTGCACAAAGCAGAGCACATCGGTGCTCTGGTTTTTCTCTGGTCGGCAACATGGAGCAGAGCACACCGGCAGAATAGAGGAAGGGGCCCGCGGTTGGGAGGAAGAAGATGACGACCACTGGCTAGGGTTTTCAACGCCCGTGCTTCTCCAACGAGCAGTGATAAGGGGTGATGGTCAACTTGCCACGGCACCGCGCCCGTGCTCTCCAGCGATGCCCTCACGTGGACGGAAGAAGTGGACGGTAGGGCACAGCCAGAAAGAGGAAGAACCGCGCATGCATTCGGGCGTTGGTACTGAGCAGAGAAGATGAACAGAGACCTCAAACCAGCGATGGCGCAGCGGGAAGACCAGCGAGTGGCGCGGTGGGCTAGAGTTTTCCTCCTTCCCGTCGCTTCTCTGGAAGCCAGCGAGCAGACCCGACAAGCGGCGGTCGGCGCCGCGGCATAGGAAGAAGCTCAGGTCAGCGCGTACACAGGGAAGAAGACGCAGGGCCACACCACGCGATTCTAGTTATAACTAGAAGCTACAGTAACCTTAGGACCGGATTGGTGCACGGGTGTAAATCGGAGGTAAAATTATCCGAGCTAAATCAGATTAACTCATGATCACTGTGGCGAACTGGGTTCATTTTGATTTGACCCAAACTAATTTAGTTAAACTCGTCTTCACAAGATAAAGCTTCTCATCCTTCCATTTTATCAAAATCTCTTCCATCATGAAGCAAACCAAGTTGGTTCAATTTGGTTCAAAATTGAATTATTTGGTTCAATAATCAAACGATCTCTGATTTGAACGAAATCAATTTTGTTCTTTTCATCTTCATAAGAAGAATTCCATCATATTATCCTTTGTCTGGTCTAACCAGAGTTTATTTCTCTTATTCTCAGAATTCAATTCTTAAACTCATTTTAAGTCCTTCAAAGAACATGTAGTGCGTGTGACCCAATAGGTTTCCGGTTATGTTGGTCGTCTGTAATTAACCATTAATTATGGAATGATCATGAGTGACCCCTAGTAATACATCATGATCTCCAATTGATCAAAAAATCAACAATTGATTCCAAAATAATTCTAAATCATTCAGCAGCTCCAATTAAACCATGCCTCGTTCCTTTCATTATCTTATACCCGTTTGGTTCAGGACATAGTCTATATGTGTGGTCCCCACTAGGATAACTACGTCACACCTAGCCTAAACTAATTTCTTATCTTGTGGATTCAAGTTACTTGTACATGTGTCCAAGAGTACTGTACTCTTGACATGTAATATTTTGGCTAAAAACTTTTAGTAATAATCTTGACAAGTGGTTGCAGGGTATATGTCTTCTTTTTCAAGGAGTAGTGAATCCTCTATGGGTTATTCAAACACCTTCGGGCACTTTAACTTATACTCAATCATCTCGGGTCCACACCTCCTTAGAGATGTATGCTTAAGATGTTAAAGTATAAGCCTCCATAACCAGGGTAACTTAAATACCGCAAGTCAAAGGAAACTAGCACTTAAGCTGGACTGAGATCTTCATTGACATATGTATAGAATCATATGAAGTCTCATAGCAGGTCACTCCAATGAAATGGTTACTTTTAACCATCATCCATATTTAACTCTCAACATCCAATGTCTCCAGCCAGGGAGATAAGCTGCTTGGCTAACCAAGGAGTTCAAAACATACTAGTCTCAACAGAATCAATGACGTCTGTGCTCATCAATTCCTCGACTAGGGATAATTTCAATACATTCATAATTGCACATGTAGATCTGTTCACTAGTTGTGATCCAATTATAAATTCTCTCATGCTATGAATCGTATTGCGGACATTCAGTACTTGAGTTTAAGATTCAATTAAACACATATACAATGTACACTCAAATAGTAAATTACTATTTATCCAATAAATAGTATAACCATAAGACGATTACTTTAGGACACCCTTCAAATCTAACATAAACTGTCTCAAATGGTGTAATTTTAGTACATGAGTGGTAAGTCGTGTTATACCACCATTCTGCTCACAATAGCCAATGAACCCATTCCTTTGGTTTATCACCATTTAAGCAACGAAAATAATTCTCTAAGCATCGATTAACCACCTCTGTTTGTCTATTCAACTATGGGTAATAGAATGTGCTAAAATTAAGTTCAGTATCCAACAATTGAAATAATTTCTTCCAAAATTTACTTGTGCATACTAGATCTTTTTCAATTATAACAGATCTTGGTAGCCCATGTAATTTGATTATGTGGTCAACAAATGCATGAGCAACACGGGCAGCAGGATATGATAATAAACAAAAATGAGCATATTTTATGAGACGATCAACAACCAACATCTAATGGTTTGTTCTTGTGATATTGGTAACCCATCTATGAAATCCATGGAAATGTCTGTCCAAATTTGTTCAGGTATGGGAAGGGGTTGAAAATGACTCGATCTTACTATATTCTCTCCTTTGGTTCTTTGACATCCATCGCATTCAGCAACAAAGTTTTTGATGTCTTTTTTTGTTGAGTTTTCCGAGCTGCAAAAACCGCTTTTTGCGTTGCGGAAACCTCGGAACACCCTTTGCCATTGGATCCGTGCGAAGATAAAACATAAAA
>JBBMKF010000105.1:490200-516777 GCA_037834155.1 Curcuma caesia
AATCAAAGGATGCTGGGCATCTGGATTGACCGCCGTATGCGCTTCCCGATTTACCCTGGTGGTCGGTGGGAAACTTCCGTGGGATCGGACTAACCACCCCTAGGGATTGAGTTCATGACCATGAGACTGACTGAGATTTATCATTATAATCCCAGGTTAATGGTGTCGCGG
Source organism: Curcuma caesia (assembly GCA_037834155.1). NCBI lineage: Eukaryota > Viridiplantae > Streptophyta > Magnoliopsida > Zingiberales > Zingiberaceae > Curcuma > Curcuma caesia. The sequence continues at coordinate 490,372 of JBBMKF010000105.1, forward strand.
TAGGACATCCAGATTGTCACCTAGGCACATGCGGTTCGATCCCTAGCTACGGCGTATTTGTAGGAATTTTCTTCCAAATGAGGAGCGCAATCAAATGATGTTGAGCGTCTGAGTTGGCCGCTGCGTGCACTTCCCGATTTACCCTGGTGGCCGATGGGAAACTTTCATAGTGTCAGATCGATACATTATATTTTTACGAGACTATACGATAGAAAAGGATATGTAAAAGAAAGAAGGTGTAAATGGCTTGTCAATTAATTAATTAATTGGTGATTCATTTATGGCTTTTGACTATTTATTTACGTGTAATCAAAGTAAATTAAAGTTAATGTTGGCCTAGGCTTAATTAATTTCGCATTAACGTTGATGCAAAGAAAGAGGGCTATATTTATTTCATGTCTATCCCTATAACTTGGATGAAAGGCAACGGGAAGATAATGACTCAACCGAATTAAGTGAGTTAATAAGTTTCAATCATGACGAATTAAATTATCATCTTTTATATAAACATCATGAATTATTGTATATGACATATGAAACTAACTATATACTATTGAATACATTGAAATCCTTTGAATAATTAATAATTCTTTTTCTTCTACAAATACTTCTAATGAAAATTAATTAAAAATTTTATTGACAAAAATGAAAAAAATTATATATATATATATATATATATATATATATGATATTCCATCATATTTTTCATCTAAAAATATTTTTATCCTAGTGTTGATAAACAACCATTGACCATAGGTACTTCAAATTAATCAAAATTATAATACATAGAACACTAAAATTACTCTAAGTTAGTTAAAATAATAATACATAAAATATTATTATAATAAATACATTTTATCAAGTCATCAAACTTATTCAAATTTAATCAAAATCATAGCTATAATCTTTGAACAATTTTAACTAGATAATTATTTTAAATATAATAATGCTCAATCTGCTATTGTCTTAATTAAGTCGAAGTAGTTTTGATATCGTAATTGATATAACTTACTCTATGTCATAACAACTATTCTTCTGCAATAAAGGTGGAATCTGCCACTTTAACGGCTCCACACGATCGGCCCCACAGGTAATGATGATGTATCATTGATTAAGAACACTAATGCTAATTTCAAAATATAATTACATACCTTACTCTTCATGGTTTTGTAGACTACATGCCTCCAGTTACTCCAACTAGAACAGAGGAGGAAGGGAGATTGTGTGCCTGCTTCAGCTTCATCTCCTTCAACTCATTCACCCACAAGCTGTAGCTTGACCGCGGGGCTAACACATCGATCGACACCTCCTTTCGCTCGATCAACCCATTCACATAGCTCTCAAAGCCATTGATGTAGTGCCAAAGCTCCACCAGCTTAGTGGGATTCTTCTCACCACAAGCATTCTTGAGACACTCTCTTGCTTCTTCTACCTTAGCCCAGAAACATGAGTCCTGAGTCAGCCCAGCAAACTTGCTCCTCTTCCGGTCGGCAGCCTTCTTAGATGACTCCTTGTCCTCATTCCACCATTTGTCAAACACCTCGTACCTCCTCTCCCTGCCATGGCTCAGGTAGTGGCCCCTGGTCTTGTGGAGCTGGCACCGGTAGTACTCAGCAATGTCCAGGGGCTCGACTAGGAGCTTGTAGAATTGAGCAGCATTGACCCACTTGTCGCGCTTCAGGAAGTCATGCGGCAGCTTATTGTCCTGCAGCATGGAGAGTAGCTTGTCCCAGAATACTCCAAGCTTTATGCGGTTCATATTTACCTTGCCATCACGCTTGGGTGTCTTCCTGAGCTTGAAACAATCATAGTAGCCCATGTCATCATCACACAAGGCCTTGTACCACTCGATCTGAGCACGGCATGGAGTCACCTTGGCTAGCTTTATTGCTAGGCTTGCACTGTTTAGCTTCGGGCGTTGACACATGCTCAATTCAAGCCATTCTCGCGCCTCCATGGCACCCATGTCCTGTTATATTGTTCAACTGGTAAGTCATTGGTTCAAGGTTTCGAAATCTAGAATGCAACAATGTCAGAGCAAACTCATATTAGCACAAAGCTGTTTTCAGCATTTAAATAGTTATATTTCAAAAGCCTACCTGGACTCCAATGCCCGATGCCTCTAGGGCCAGTGAGACCCCCATGCTATAGTTAGACTTGGTTTCATACTCTTCGAAGTCGAGTCTCTTCTTGAATTGTCGGTTTTCTGATATCATCGATATGAGATCCCCATAAGAAACATGCTGTTCTTCAATGCTGCCACTTGCATCACCTGTTATGAATGCCAAGTGGAGCATCTTCAAAACAGTTACTGGATCACTGATGCATACTGCGCCTTCTGTGGAGCAAAAAGCATAGTTTCCGAATGGTCGATAAGGGCCCATGTGATGCTTTTGCTCTACCGCTGAAGCTTCACTGATATGCATGGATATATATTGGCACAGCTCTGCTTTCTGGTCATCCGGCAAGTGCAATTTGGACCTTGAGCACTGAGGACTATGCATTGAGACGTACCATGACTGCATGAGATTGTGAATTATGGTAGTAAACTGATTAGGCATGGAGTTGAGAGGGCAAAAGAGCAGCCTTGGCATGATGTCATGCTGCGCGACAACATTGCAGAACGTTCCACCCCATCGTTCTCTAAGGATTGCTCGGGAGAGTGTCTCATTCCCTATCAATGGGCTCCCGAATGTGATGCACAGAAGGGAAGCAGGCGTTGGAGCATTTGGCTGAACAGACGATGAGCATAGGAAATAAAGGCCCAAAAGGGAGGCCACACAACCTCCCACAGAGTGGCCAGTCAGTACTACTGACTTGTTTTGGGTCTCTGATATCAGCAGCTAACAATAGAGATAAGAGAAACAATCACAAATCTACCTAGACAAGATAACATGTCATTACGATATTAATAGACATCAACTTATGCCCTTTGAGTAAGATAGCATCACATTATTACCTTAAAGAAAATCCAATTAGATGGTATGCATGACCATGATTAATGAATTAAAATCAGAACTTCTTATCTTAATGCTGACTAAACAACAAAAGGAGTATAGAAGAGGCCACATGCTAATTTGATGGTGGAAAGCAGATCAAACTTGGATCATTTGTCATCTTTTCATAATCTTCCTAATGTAAGACTGATTTGGACATCAAAGACTCTGTTGCCTTCTCCAGGCATGGACAATTAGCCTATTTTGACTGAAATTGTTGACTCTCTTTGTTAGGAAATGGACAGTCTTCTTGGAGCATATAATGTAGAAATATGCATCTCTGACTTTGCTGTAGATCTTATAGACATGAACAGAAACAACAATAAACAAGGATGCCATGGCGAAGACCTTCTTTTGTGAAGGGGGAAAAAAAATCCTGATCCTTTTGCAGTCTGCTATAAAAAGAAGTTTGCTTACATGTGAAACAGACATATGTTTTCATGTTCTGCCCTGATCTAAGCAGTCATGAAGAAAAACAAGAGTCAAAATTCTCATGTCCAGATTGACATATTTTAGGTGCACCAGTAGAAGGTGCAATTCTACTCCTAAAGATTGAGTTCATATTTGCCTTCCGATACCTTGAGACAATTGACACCAAGGAATGTGGTGCATGCATCTTGAAGTTCAGAGATCCTTTTTTTTTCCTCCCACTCACCAAGGAAAACGACCACCATATTCAATTAATGATACGATTGAGACGATTTGGTGAAATAAAAATTTGATTGAATCTGAAGCAGAGGAAACCCTAATCGAAGGGAAAAAAAAAAGATCGAGCGCAGACCTGGAACTCGGAGGTGCGGTACAAGCTCATAAACAAGCGGAGGGCGCCGGCCTGGAGGAGCACGGGCTGCGGCTTCCCGCCGTCGTCCTCTTCTCCTCTTCCCAGTGGCGCGAAGAGCTCGTGCGCGCCGCCGTATAGGGGAACAGGCTCGAAGAACCCTCCGCCGAGGCCAGACGACGCCGCGCACGGCGAAGTGGCGGTCTCCGCCCCGGAGAAGGCGACGAAGACCGCGTCGTCGCTCCTGTCGAGGACGAAGCTGGCGCTGCCTGCATTGGCACGCAGGCAGCTGGTCCAGGCTTGCGTCAGCAGAGGGGAAGATGCAAGCAGAGCACCGAGGACATGGCTTGTCTCGAACCTTTAGGAGGCAAAGGTAGCCAAATCAAGAGCGAGAGAGAGAGAGAGAGAGATGATGATGAAATTGAGCAGTAGAAACTTACATGGAACCCTCCACCTCCGTCCTGGAATCCATGGCCGGAGCTGGAATCTCGAATTCAGCAGGAAGAGAGGAAGTTGGGGGAGGAGGAAGAATAATGGATCGGGCTTCATCAGCCCAATCACTGTCGATTTCGAGGTTGTTATCGCTCAGCGTCGCACTCGACGCTTTCATTATTTATTTTAAAATCTTTTATATTTTAATTTTTACATATTATATAATATTAATAAAATTTTATAATTTTTCATCCATTCTTATTTTAAATATTTTATATTTTAATTTTTACATATAATATATATATATATATATAGTTATTTATAATTTTACATTATTTTTTTAAAAAATAAAAATATTATTATAATTTTATATATTTAATTTTCATACTATTATTATAAATCTTTCATCCATTTCAAATAAAGAAAATATAAATACTTTATTTTCTCTCAATTTTCATTCCTTCTCATTCTTTTTTTCCCGTTAATAAATTTCTCTCATCCTATCCAAATAAAATGGTATTGACATCTTTTCAGTAGAAAGTGGAATATGTCACTTTAGCAGTTTTATACGATCGATCCCAAGACTATATATGAAGAACTAAATCAAAAAATTATAATTGACCACTACAGAGAAGATATTACCTCATCATCTCATCCTTTGAGCGTGAGAGCATGATTTCGTTGGAAAAACACAGAAAATAACTTATTTTCATTTGGTCTAAAATATTTTATAATATAGTAATTATATATGGACATATATCTTCTGTTTATTTATTTATAAAAATCAATCTGATCTTCTATTTATAGATAGAAATTAACGTCGGCAATGATTTTTAATTGATATTCTTGATTACATGTACTCGATTTGTCACACTCAATTAGTTTTTTTTAATCTTTGGAAATTATTACAGGACATATTCCTACAATGGTTAAGAATTAAATCTTGACGAAACTGAAACAATGCTTTGTCGTAATTGTTAATTATAATTTTTCGATTTACTTCCTTAATCGTGGGATAGACGGTGTGAAATCATTGGTGGTAAATTTCATCTTTTTGCTAAGTATTGTGATATTTGACGTATCAACAAAACTTGTGCACTCATTTGTCAAGCCACTCCAAATACATGGATTGTCTCGTCTCTTTCATCAATCTTTCTTCGTGAGAACAGAATAATATAGCAATCAATTAATCATGATACTGAATAGAGATATAGATGATGTTATCCTAAATTAATTTCTTAAATGAATTAGAAATTAACATTTAAAACTATTTCAGTAATTAAGAAAATCATAATAAAGCTAATTCAAGTTGTTATACCAAAATTTCGACCACAAGGATAACCCCACATGACCTATCAAGGATTTGCCTAAGTTCTTGTCAATATCAAACTCATGAAGTGGTCTAAAATTTAATGAACCTGGAACATAAAATGTCTTAACTAAAAGGCAAGATTGTGTGTGTGTGTGTGTGTGTGAGTCTCAAAGGCCATAAAAATTTGATTGGTACTTAGTCTCAAACCGATCACTATCTTCTCAGAGCATTTGTGTGCTTCCTAGCTAGACGGGGCCCTACTAATCAAACGTTTCCTAAGTACTCTTCCTCTCGATAGCGGCCTTCTAGAGTCTAGTGTTTCGTCTAGTCTCGTTGACGTCGTCCTCCAATGATCATATCATCTGTGATAGCATGATCTTTATGTCACCCTCCTCGAGCATCAACATTGCCCAAAGACCTCATTGCAACAAGTGATATTGTATTGATGGAGGGAACTTGATTCATAGCAGTAAACTAAATAACTATGATATTTGTTGCTTCGAAATGCTATGTGATAGGAACTCATTCTTCACCTTCAGTCTCTTGATATCTCCATCCATCCCCGTCGACATTGTCCCCATCTTCTTCAGTTTCCTCACTGTCTTCCTCTTGCATATCTTTGCTCGGCCATTGCTTCTGTATAGTAAGAAGCAAGTTTGGTGTTTTCCCATATTTTGCAGGATTCAGCTGTGAAGTTGGATGGGGCTTTCGTCGTTTAGCATTCTTACCGAGACTGCTTCTCAGGAGATGAGTTTCTTGATCACTGACTTCCTCCATGGCATGCTCAGCAGCAGTTGCAAGTTTACCATTTTCTTCAGAATTATGGCCAGGATGCTCCCTTTTGAAATGGAGGTTCAGTTTATACTCATGGATGTAAGCTTTGTCACAACCTTCATATGGGCAGGTAAAAGGTCGTAGAGCAGAAGCAGAACCATATCCAGATGCAGTTGCCTTGAAAGTAGTAAGCGGCTTCTCAACTGTCTGCGTGTGCTTCAGTGTCTCAATCATACCATACTACAAAGATATGGAAACAAAATGAGTTGGCATAAGTTCATGTAATAAATAAAGAATCATAACATAAAATTGTTTTCAAAGGAAGCATCCTTATTGGATATATTCAATTCAGTTTGACTAATATTGTTTTAGAGGTATTAATATTCAAGTGCATATGTTAATCAGTCTCATCATTAGGACCATCCCCAGTTGTTGTAGTTGTGATACTTCTCTATCATTGATTTTTACGATATATTATAATACTTACCATGGCAAACATCAAGCTGTCAGATTTGAAACCATACTGAACCTTCTCAGCATATTTTTCCTGTGACAACATATCCCCATCTACTCAATCTCGAGCTACTCTCTTTCCCAGAATTTGCTTTGTTGCCCTGAAAGCTTACTTGATAGTTTCTTCCATTTTTTCAATGCCCAATATTCTACAGTTTCCAAATATACCATTAGAAATTTTGATTTGAACATATCTCTACAATGTTTGCATGTGGTTCATCATCTAGAATCAGTGCATTGAACATCTTCCATTACAGCGCTCAAAGAAGCTTCCTTATGCCTGACTGATTTTGACATCAGATTCTCTTTTTCAGCCAGCAATGCTTTAGATGTTCCTTTCTCCCACAGTTTCAATAACCTTGATGAACACTCATTGATTGATCAGTTTTCTTAGACTTAGATTTGGCTCGATCTTGGGCTCATTTTGTTGGCCTGCCTCTCTGATTTGTACTCGAGGCAGAACTAAATGCCATCCCTGATTCCTTCTCTCTATTGAGAAGATCATGATCCAACATACTTTAGTAAATTCAAAAGAATTACTTACAATTGTCATTTAACATCCCAATAATCTAGCAAGGATGATAACAATATCGACACCCAAATCTCATCATCAAACATGATCTCTACCAAACTAACCTGAATTTTTAGTTGGTAGTTTTCATTAATGTCATATGCAGCAAATATATCTTTGACATCTTTGGATTACACAAGTGATGCATCGAATATACTTCAAGGCAACATTATGGACCAATGTCGGATGGGTAGCCAAAAGCACTTGCCTATCAAACAACTTTACTAGGACAGTAGTCAAAGTCAATGTGAGTCAAAGCATTGTCCTTCGATTTCGACTTTGACTATTGTCATAGTAGATGCTAACTTAATTTCTATGATGAATAAAATTTCATTTGCATCATCCAAGACTAGCATCATTACAATCTTTAGATTTCCTTCTGCAGCATCTGACTCACTCTTTCCTTGGAAAATCCAAGGCTCTGAGATCGATTGACAGGATCATGATACTGCTTAGACATACAGTTGCTAGGTTGCGATACTTTTGCATAATTGATTGTTAGGAAGACAACCACCAATTTGCCACAAAAGTAAGAAATACAAGATCATGGAGAAGAAGAGACAAAAAGGAAACAAAAGATCAAGGTATTGATTTTGTGGTCTAACAAGCTTGTCTATATCCATGAATAGACATAATTTTTATTGTCATCATCAAGCATAGGTCACAAGTCGTCACATTCCAAAAAATTCATGAGATGATTTTACTCCTTATAAACTAAGCCGTTTATAAGTGATACAGAATGCTACATGTCATATTTAAAATCAACGCGAAATTTTTAGAAGATCCAATTTGGGAATGAAATATGTGTTGGGATACAAGTAAAGTCCCACATTGAAAATATATGGAAAATATCATAGGGTTATAAGATGGAAGATATCTCCATTGGTACGAGGTCTTTTGAATACAACCCAAAAACAAAACCATAAGAGTTTAGACCAAAAGTGAACAATGTCATGCTGTTGTGGAGATATATGTGGATTTTGGGTACAATCCAAAAATAAAATCAGGGGGGACTCGGACCCGGACTATGATGATAATGATTGGGGGGCTCCTGGCAGAGGGATTTGGACTCGGACAATGATGATAATGATCTGGGGGCTCGAGGCCACTAACTATCTGCAAGCTTACAGTCAAGCCGACTTGAACTCGTGGCATACTCACCATGATCTTACAACGTGCTCGCTATGAGTTCCTCCTCCCCTTTCCCTTTCTTTCTTTTCCCTTCTATGTGAGTTTTCCTTTTTTTCCTCGATCTTTCCTTCTTTTGCACGGTAGATCTTTTTCCCTAAGGATGATCCGTCCATCCTTCGGTATACATAGACCCGAAGGTCAACATTAATCTAGTTCAATACCTTCACCAATCATCACACATAACATCTTAGAGAAGTTTCAACAAAAATGACAGCAGCATATTACTGAATCATCAAGTAAAATTGTAGAAAGAATATTTAACTTGCCAAGTCTTAGATGAACTAATGACTAGAGCCTCTAGAAAATTTTAGGAATCATAAGCTAGGTAGACTTCTAGAAACCCACTTTCTCAAAAGGAGTAAAGGATAGGACAGCTAAGAAAGTGAAAAAGGTGAAAGATAAACCATTTTCAATCATGACTGCTTTGTCGAACAAGCTTAGACACAAAATCATAAAATGCAATATTTAATGTAACAAATAAAAAATGATTATCCATAGTGTTCAGAGTTTGTTTATCCAAACATCCAACATGACACTGTATAATATCAAAGCATCATAGAATATAAAGGTATATCGTTGCAAATTGAGAGAATCAAGCAAGAAATGTTAAGCACAGGAATGACGGATGAACATCAAATTTAGACTAAAGTAAAAATGGCTACCTTGTCATTATGCGTTTTCATGCGGGCTCTTAGCTTGTTTTCATTTATATATCGCTTTCCACATTCTAGGTTGGGACAAACTTGATAATTCTCCACTAAATGTGTTTTCATATGTGCTCTTAAGTTAAAATCCAACGAGAAGGCCTGCATTCAAATCACATGTTAGAACCCTTGAAAATTGTAAAGCACTATAAAGAAAATATTCTGAATGAAATATGATGGAAAATATTACAAAATTATACAGTTTCAAAGGTCAAACTTAACATAGTCAATACTACTTAGATATGCCAGAGATTGAGTGTAGGACAATCACCTTGCCACAGCCTTCACGAGGGCATACGAAATCCCTCTCCCCTGTATGAATGAGATAATGCCTCTTTAACTTTGAACTGTCTAAAAATTTCTGCAATAGACAGGGTTACCTTAGAAAGGAAAGAAGCACAAGAAAATAACATCTACCATAAATAACTTATGCAATACACCTGAAACATTATAGTCAACAGATAAGAAGACTTCACAGGAACAGACAAGATCAAAGAATAATATAAAATTATTACAAACTGCAATATGACTACCATGCTTCCAGGGAATATAGTGGCTTGTATCAGTATCTCCATGCATCACATAAGTACTAACAAAACTACTGATAGCATTTGCAGCACTGAAACTACAAGAGGGAATGTAATTTCTGGTTTCATCACTGAAATAAGCAACACAATGAATGAAGCATGCAACCAAATTACCACAGTAAAAAAGGAACCAAGTAGGAAGAATTGATGGTTAAGAGTCAGAAAAAGATATGTAATCAATCAAATAGATTTGAGAGAGTGTAATAGCCCGCTTCCACACCCATAAGTCATAAAAAGGGCAGCCCGGTGTATTAAACTTCCGCCAATGTGGGGTCCCGAGGAAGGGTCTATTGTATTACCCTGCCCACACTCATAAAACCATGTTAAAAAAATATATATTGTCAATAAGAATGAGATAGAACACCTTTCCACAGCCTTCGATTTGGCAAACATGTTGCTTCTCTCCATGAACGTGAGCATGCTTTTTCAGAGTCCCTGCATCTATGAAAGTTCTTCCACAGCCTTCATAGCTACACAGGAATAGAACTTCCGTAACCGGCTCAGGCTTCCTTTCTTCCTCGGTTTCTCTGGGGTTCTCGTTTAACGCTTTCAATATGTCCTCTAAAAAAGAATCATCACGAGGGCCAAAGTTAGATAAGCGAGGAAACAAACTTCAGACACTAGTCAACTAAAATCAACGAGAACGGGAACACACCCGTAACCCACTTGAAAAGGTAGCATTTTCCTGCAGTGGCAACCAAATCCTGCGGAACCCTGATACGCATTGAGAAAAACAAATAGATAGGTAAATGCTGGTGACAACGCACGATTTCTTCGCATCAACCAAATGAGCTCTAAGACAGAAACCATCAACATAAGCAATAAAATTAAATCCACGACAGGGCCGGAACAAAGAAGCACGGGAGCCCCAAGGAGTTAGCCAGGCGGGGTAAGAGCGCACCATTCCTTGAACCACCTAACGGAGGTCCGCCGGCGACTCTTGCTGCCTAGTCTCCTCTCCGCCGCCGGCCGATTTAACGCCAAATTCATCTCTCGCGTTCTGCGGGAGCAGTCGTCGGCGAGCGATGGAAGAAAAATCTAGGGTTCCGAGAGGAGCGCAAAGAAAGGAACGCCGGAGTGAAAGAACCGAGCCCCGAGAGGGCGGTAAGGCGTAAGGTACAAATTTCTTTTAAAAAACAGAAATTTTTATTTTGCCTTCCATAATTTATTAAATTTTTAATCACTTTTAACACCATTATCTATCCACCGTCCATTCTCTCAATCCCCACCATGATTTACCCATTTGGACGGACAAGATTAATTTTCTCAATGATCTCATCCCCAAGAGGCCGACCCTTTAAATCACCCACCCCACCTTTTTGTTATTTTCACGTCCTCCAAATTTCTCTTTTTGCTCTCCTGAGTCCTGAAGCCGCCCGTTGCCGTCGAATCGAAACAGAGAGATCGAAGAAGAAGAACGCATGATCGAGCTGGAAGTTGACGGCGAATTCCTGGTTGTGCATATTTAAAACCCTAAATCAAAGTTCCCTACTTCTGGATCGCCTCCAAAGCGGAGGGATGATTGTTAGGCCGCCAGTGGAGTGATCGAGGAAGCGGCTTCAAGGCCTGCTTCAAGATCCCGGAGGGAAGATACAAACTACACTACGAGAAGACCCACCCAGCCGCCGTTCTACACTATTCCCATGGCAAGGCCGTCTCCCAGGTGCGTCGGCTTGGTTTCGTCTTATTCCTGTTTTGTAGTCTAAGCAAATCGGAATTACTTATAGTACTTTCGATCTGCAGTTGACTATTGTATATCTCAAGGTGAAGCCAACGAATCAGGCATCGGCCGCGCCTTCGACGCCGAGCTCTAGTGGTGTGAGGTCAGCGGTGGCTCAGCAACTCGAATCCAGTTTGCCATGCCTTTGATTCATAGGTGAAGGGTGAGCATGATTTGATTATTGCTTTGCACTCTGGAGACGGTCAGTTTACTTGTTTCCTGTCCGATCTGGAGTCACTTGCTATATTTGTGATTATTGATCAGATGGCTAATGTACATATGTTTGTTTTTCAGTATACTCAGTGTCATTGAGGCAACAACTACAGGATTCAGGAAGGAAGCTTGTTGCAGCTCCGCATTATAACAAAGATGGCACCAGTAGCAATAGGCATGTAATTACTTGTTTCAGTATATTCACACATAGTGATCTATATAGTTCTAACTTCTAATTATCATTTAACTCCCTGCAATGGCTTTCAATACTTACAAGATTCTACATGACAATGTTTTGCAAGATATCTCATCTTCATCTCTATGATACTGTGAGATATGACTATACCTTCATCATCCATGTATGGATTTGTTAACACTTGTTGCGAAATGACTTATACCTTGCATTTGAATAAAATAGGCTTTTATGGAAGTTGGGATATTTTGAGTCAATGTCTTTTGGAACTAGATGTTGGAGGGGGCTTCTCTGGTATTTAGATGGACTGGGAGGATTATTCACCATTATGGTTGCATAACTAATCATAGTAACTATGTAGTAGTCTTCATAAGTTCTTCTCTGACACATAAAGACAGAAAGGGAAGGTTAAGCCAAACTTTTATTTAGGAGAACTTTGATTTGTAAGCTAAGCTGACTTTAAGATGATAAACTTGCAGTCTTGCAGGTTGATTGTGTAAACCTGATTAGTACTATATGCACTTTTAGATTTGATTTTAGTTATGCACAAGTGACTTTCCAGTTGTTCTTTAACTCTGAAAATTGATGTTCTGATGCTTCTATTCTGGTTCAATAGATAGTAAATTGGGTGAGATCTATACAAGGGACAAATGGATAACTAGATTCTTGAGCAGGTTAAGTTTGGGAAGTTAAGTTTTTTTAAAGAGTTTCTTTTGCAATGCTTGGCATTTATGTACAAGTGGCAAAAGAAAGCATACTAGCCACACCCTGCCTTTGTGTTTATGTCAGCACCTGTCAGTGGATGGGAAGTGTAGATATTGATGGGATGCTGGACATTTTGGTTTTGCCATAAGCAATATTCAGGTCTTTTGGTTGTTTTTGATTAACAGCCATGCATTATTTATTGATGAACATCCACTATTTTTGCAGTAGATGCACTTGTATTGCATGGGTCCCAGAAGGAGATGGCACATTTGTTGTAGGTTATGCTGATGGAAATATATATGTATATGAAAAAGTTAGTCTTTCACAAATTCTTTGATAATATTCTGAATTTATGATTTCTTTTTCCTCTTAAATTCTAGTTGTAACTGAATATGGGAACTTTTGTCTATAGGGCAAAGATGGGAACGTTGATTGTTCTTTTCCTGCAATTAAGGATCAAACTCAATTTGTAGTTTCACATGCACAGTCAAGGAAGGTAACTTCTACATTTTAAAAATGTGAGGTATTTTCTTTATACTTCTTTTGTGTGCATTATGGTATTACTTTCAATATATATGTTTGTCATTACACTTTTTGTTACACTGTTTTGAAAATTCCATTCAACATTGCAGTTGTATTACATGCATTAGTTAGTACATTCATGTCTTAGGTGTTGAATATCTTAACTTCTCTCCTCTCTTCTCTGGTTGTGTGAGTAAGATGCGAGGCTGGAACAGGAAATGGATCTAACATATTCAAAATTTAAAATATAAATGATTATAAATATTCACTTCTATTAGATTTTAATTGGAATAACAAGGAAAATTGGGGCAGGGCATAAAATACTTCCCTATTCTCACCTGATCTACATAATGGAGTGTTGCAAGGTTGCCCCAATTTGGTGAGTTGATGTGGGTCCCTATTTAGGCAATTCAAATTGCCATCCTTAGATATTGAAGAAAAGGAAAGATTTGGAGTAGAGGGGAGGCTATGGCATCACATCAAAGTCGCAGCCTCCTTTAATAAGATTAGGAAAAAAAATACCTCAAACAGGAGAGAGCCCATTTTGATCCAAATTTGAGAGGAATTAAATATTTTGATTATTATCAAGTGCCCCCTCCCCCCCCCAAACCAACTTTAATATTTCCTATTGGAATCCTCTTTACCCAATTTATTAAAAAGTGAACAATTTCAATGAAGCTATTCACTTTCACTACTGTAAGACAATAGTCACATCTTAATTAAGCAAAGATATTTTGTAATTTACATTTGAAATTCTCAAACTAATAAAAGTGCATAATTTCAATGTAATTGTTCACTTTTGCTATTTTAATGTAAGACTTTCCTAACTCCATCTGTTAATGTCAACAGTTTTGAGTAAATATTCACATACATTTTCATGGAAATTAGGATTATCTTTGCCTCAAATTGGGTGTGTGTTGATGATTTTGAAATAAAGGTCACTTTTTGATTTTTTGCCATTAAATATTATGCACCCTTTATAGATAAGATTATGATGTAATAACCAATGACTAATATGGGGTTTTACCTATTTGTACCTATGTTGGATATTGACACATTGACACTTAGTACCTCTATTGATGACAAGTAATAGTTTCTAGGCATAGCCTTCTCATACACTTAAAAACTACACACATGCTGTAGTAGTAACCCTTTTCATACACTTAACTCTACACATTTTGGATACTCATTTGTATGTTGGGTATTAGTGAGTTCAAGTAGCATGGTCTGATACGATATCCTAGTGTGGTCCGTTTGCCAAATGATTTCCTTTTTATGATTTCAGGATATTATTCAACATGTTTTGATTGGTATTCTTTGACATCCAAGGATTTGTTTATGATGTTTTTGGCACTCTTTTGTTCTTTCAAATGCAATGCTGACATCAATTGAACTTATTGCAGGGCAATCCCATTGCCAGATGGTGAATTTGTCAGAGTTCAATCAATAATCTATCTTTTTCATCTGATGGAATATGTTTAGCTATTGTTAGTAGAGATGGTATGCATTTTATTATCTTTTTCTAATTCTGTTAGTGTTTGTTCTAAATTTGATTTTTTTTTCTGTTTCAAGACTAAACTCAAGCAGCTAAACTTTGCAGGTTATTTAAGAGTTTTTGATTTTGCAAAAGAGCAACTAAAATTTGGTGGGAATGGTGCTTTATTGTGCTGTGCTTGGAGGTATCAACAATGTGTCCATGCAATTGGTTTTCAGCATAATTCACTCATTTGCTGGGATATATTTCTCTGTCAATGTGCTGCTCATGCTCAGGAAATGTTGAATATTGGACTTGGATACAAGTACCCGATGTGGGTATGAATCCAAGTGTCCGACATGGCTATTTCTAAAATCCGATGTGTGTATGAAATCTGAGTTCCAACTGGAGTGTTATTGTCATGTGTCAGGTATCAGACACAGGTATAAGAGAGGGTAGATGAAGAGTCCGAGTATCAGAGATCAAAAGTAAAATCTTTTAAACCATACATAAAACATTTTAGGTACTATCCAAATATCTTTTGTCTTCTCCTCCCATTAATGCCCGTGATTTTAATCACTAAAACAAACTGCTCATGTAGCTTAATGATATATAAACCTCAGACTTCTACCTGTCTATTTCCTCTATACCTTTTCTACCTCATTTCGTTTCTCTTTTTTCTTACTGCATAGTGGTCTTCATAAGGTGTATTTTTTTTCTCTGTCAAAAATTTGTTTTATCATGATGAAACTTTGAGATTGACTGCTATATACTACTTTAGTTCCGATGACAAATATATTTTGACTGGTGGAGAAGATGATCTGGTGCAAGTATGGAGCATTGAAGATAGGAAGATAGTGGCGTGGGGTTAGGGCCATAATTCATGAGTAATGTAATTAAAGTTAGATACCCTATTCTTATCTGCATTATTTACTCATTTCAAGTACACTTATAATAGATGATGATCACGAGGTTAGTAGAGTTGCTTTTGATTCATATTGGTTGGCACCAAATTCAGAAGGAACTGGTGAAAATATTGTGTATCATTTTGGTTCGGTTGGTCAGGTATGGATTTGTAACAACAGTTAAACAAGCTAATACCAAGTTGTACAATTGTTTCACGTGCTTGAGCTATTTGAATGTTTGTTTAGTGGTTTTGGACAGCATCTTCCTTCTCTTTGGATTCACAATCTTGTTGATACACCCAACCTTGCAGGTTGCACCAACTAGTTTTGTGGGACTTGGCACGGCCCTCCGGGTGGATCACCTACATTTGCAGCAGAAGTCATTCTGCTCACTGGTACGCTGTTATTCCTTTAGGCTCGCTTCAACCTTCTCCAAGCATGCAAGATGTGCCTGAAATTTTGCCACTAGTTGCCCACATGGCGCATGCTGATCCCCTTTCTAGCGTGATATTCGCTAATGAATCCATTGTAACTATTTCGAGGGACTGGCATATTAAGATTTGCACAAGGCCAGGTCACAGGGACAACAGTCAATCAAATTCTTCTGATGCAGTTATTCCTATCACTAACCTGAAGGATATTCCTGCAACCTGCACGAGTCATTTCTTCATAGTGATCTTGTCTGACTTCAAATGGTTGATTGCCGTTCCGCAAAGCTAACTTATGAGTTGGCCCGTTTATGATCTCAGTGCCGCCATTGGAAGAGTTGAGATCCTGATCAAGTGGTGTTGCTTCTTTATGGTGTAAGTTCTATTGTCAGCACAAATGAATTTTGGTTTTGTGTATGATTATAAATATAAATTTAAGATATCAATTCTGATAACCTGTTTGATATTTTCATTTGCAGCACCAACCCAAGATTTGGTAAACCACACTTCTGTTCCTCAACAAACATAGACATCTGAAGTTGCTACCTCAGGTATCATAACCTGACCATTTTGAATCAAACACAACGACCCACATTTGGTAAACAATCTTTACTTTTCCCAACCAAATCTGGAGTGGCGGCTGGTCTCTTACCTAAAATTGCAACTAAACCTAGTAAAAGATGAAATGCACCAACTTTTTATAGTTCCAGATTTTCTGCAGATATGACCAGATAATGTCTCCTCCAGTTAATATCTTTGGGAGTATTTTGACATATTCAAATTGCATAATGTAAAATTAAAAAACAAAAACAAAAAACACATTCTCCCTTTTGTATGTGACAAGTGGTAACTGTTCCAATCCCTCTTTTTGTCCATTAATTAAAGATCAATGAGAGGCCCCCTACAATATTACCAAACCACCCAACATGCCCCCACTTATTAAACATTACATGGTAGCTACCATCTACTCATATTTGATAAGCCCAACCCTTGCTTCTCCTTGTTATATTTAAAGTGAGTTGTAGTTCTTCGAAGTTCTACACCATTGTATTTTCAGCAATAAGTATCTCCATATAATGAGTAGTCTCACAAGGGACTCTACTCTCCGAATGCCGGTTTTCGTTCTTCTTCTTGTTTTGTTAGTCATGTTCTCTCATAGTTGCCATAGCGCGGAACAAGGATTCAAGGAAGAGTCCATTGGAATTGGGAGAAGGATGATATTTTCTGATTTTGAGAGGCAGTTGAGGGCCAATATTCCGCCATCAGGGCCTTCCAAGCAACATAACTCCGGCGGCGGCGACGATAGGAAGAGTTGGCCATGATCATGAAGAGAGAGTTGTAGGTTTACGTACATGAGAGTTTTGGTTTTAGATAAGTTTGCCTCTATCAAACTTGTTATAATTAATATGTTTATTCATTTTTCATGTTACATAATAATTGTTAATGTGGATTTATTGTACTAGAGAAGAGTTTGCAAGTAAAATTTTTTTTTTAATAAATTATACGTAGTGGAAGCTCTCAAGTTTCGTCTCTTCTTATTATTCGAATTTAAACTCAGATTTTTGGTAGCAACTGATTATTCAAATTAGGAGTGCATCTTTAGCATGTATTTGTTGAAGAAATGATAAATTAGAAAATAAAAATAAAAAATGGAATTTATACAAATAATTAAAGGGTGTTTATCATTTGTAAAATTATGATATAGATGTTTTATTTAAAGTTATGGATGTTTCATTTAATATGAACGGTCTAAAATATTTTTATATTATCTGATCATTTGGGTTGGGTAGAATTTAACAATTAGCTTTTACACATATTAGTTGTTAGTTTTTTATAATAGTGATTTTATATCATTTTGATTTATATTTTTGAATGATAATTTGAATAAAATAATATTTTAACAAATAAAATAAATGTTGAGGATTATATAATATTAATTATATTTTAAATAAAAATTATCTGATCATTGTAGAAGTTAATATATAGTTCTATAATATGTTAACTTCTACAACGATGACTTTATATATTTTGATTTTGATTCTCTAAGTAATAATCTAATTAAAATAATATTTTAATAAGTAAACAAATGATAGAGACTGTATAACATTTATTACATTTTTTAATAAATATTATCTCATCATGATCGAACGTGTAAAAACTAGCACATAGCTTCTATAACTTATAAAAATTAGCATGTAGTACTACGAGTAAGGATAATTTAGAGAATTTTAAAGTGTCCATTTAACTTTAATGGAAAATGTAACATTCATCTTACTTCAATTTAAAAATAAGGTGTCATCTCCATTTTTACCCATAATTAAAATCTAAACCTTTGATCTCTTTTTAATCAAATATATAAATACATAAATAATATTGTTTATGTAGAATTAATTAATAGTTGGAGGGTCATATTGCAAGAATGTTGGGCTGCTCTGTAATCTTTTTGGTTCTTCTAACTTCAAATTTTAGAATGACTCTCCTCGATTTATTCTTATTGATTTGTGCTGCAGAACTTTCAGGATTTATGAGTTTGATTTGCTGATTTCTACACCAATTTTTTTCTTAAGTTCTCAGTTTGAATATGAAAGAGTCTTATGAGAAACAGGATCAGAGAATTGAATGTAGGATTCAGAGGTGAGGTTTAAGAAAAAATATGCATTTTTTTTAAAAAAAAAATCTTTTTAAAATCTACTATTAAGGATCCATAATAAAAATGTGTTTTGATGTAGGAAAATCATGTCTTTTGGGATTAAATATTTTTCCCTGATGTAATTTAGGCATTATACTTTGTCAAAATTTCAATAAGAATTTTAAGGGAATGAGAATTAATTAAATATTTGGAATCTTATTTTAACTTTTATTATTATTATTATTATTGATAATCGAGTATTCATACCCTTAAGTGCCTCCTCCTCTAATAATTAATATTTTAGATTTTTCATTCCACTAACACTCTATTTGGACACGGTGCGAGGAGGTGCGAGAAAGTTCATTAATGAAAGGGAGAGGAGGAAAAGGAAGGGAAAAGAAGGAAAAATAAAATATTTATATTCCTCTTGTTTGGACTAGAATGGATTAAAGATTTATTAATGTATAACATGTGTTACCTTGTTTGTGAAGAAAGAAAATAAAATAGAAATTAAATATATAAAATTATAAAAATATTCTCATTTCTTAAATGCATATAGAGGATAAATAGTAAACTGTAAAATTTTGTCAACGTTGCATATAAAAGCTGGGATATGAAGATCCTAAAATAGATAATGTATGTTCTTTAAATAAGTTTCTGTTATTGGAGGAGAAGAAGAAGATTAGGATTACATGTCTCTATCCTTTTAAGTCTTATCCTTGAAGAGATTTATGATGAAAACCGACACTGATATCGTGGAATACAAGCAGTTGGACATTGGGCGATGACAGCGTGCGTTATGTGAGGAGCGACGATACAAAGACGTGATACCTAAACAGATGACAGAATTAATTTAAAAATTAATATTTTAAAATAAGAATAAATTATTTTTGAGTTTCTCTTCCCCTTTCTTATATTTCAAATCAAAATGTAAGAAATTATAACGATTAATGAGTCTAGGAGAGTAAAGTTTACTCTTATCTCCCCTTCCTCTCCTTAACTCACTCTATTCCATCAAAATTCTCTTTCTTATTTACCCTCCTCTTTTCTTCACTCACTTTTCTTCTGTAAAAAGGTGGAATCCGTCACCTTAGTGGTCTCACACGATTGACCCCATGATCATCTATAATGAAATAATTCGAGAAAGTGTAATTGGTCACGACCTCACTTCCTCATAAACACATTGATCTATTAAATGTTTTATCGGTTATTTAGCTTTTACTAGACAGGGGAAGTGGGTATATAAATGGGCTTGGGCGTAGCCCAAATAGCACATCTCGTTGCGTAGTTTGCGAAACCCTAAAACCGTTGCCTTTTAGTGCCGTCGAACGGAGTCCGCGATTGCTTCCTCCTCCTAAAGCGCCGTCGCCCGATCCTTCTCCGCTTCTGGTTCGAGAGAGAATGGTAAGCTACGTTCGATGCCGCCGCTTCTTCTTCTTCTTCGATGTTTTTTTGGTGATCTGGTTTGTTTATGGATTCTTTCCTTCTCGAAACAGGCGCCCAAGAAGGAGAAGGCCCCGCCCCCATCCTCGAAGCCGGCCAAATCTGGCGGAGGCAAGCAGAAGAAGAAGGTACGAGTGGTTTACGCGGTTAAATTTAGGGTTTTCCGGTGCTCGTCCAGTTCTCTTCTTATACCGGTGCTTCGGGTCTGGATTGCAGAAGTGGAGCAAGGGAAAGCAGAAGGAGAAGGTGAATAACGCGGTCCTCTTTGACCAGGCGAGCTATGACAAGATGCTATCTGAAGTTCCAAAGTACAAGCAGATAACTCCTTCCGTGCTCTCTGAGAGGTTGCGGGTAAGAGATCCTTCTGCTTTCTACTGTTCGATATACAATCTGCATCAGAATTATGCAGCATTCTCTCTCAGAAGAAGTAAACTTGTGTTGCTTTGATCATTTGGTTGATAGCTTATGCTTTTCTTCTTCGATTGCATGATGAGTTAACATTGTCACTAGTCCAATCGTTCATCTATAACTATAGTGTTTCCACTAAAATGACTCAAGTTTCTTCCATCAGTGCTAATGAGAGGAGAGAAAGAAAAGAATCAACTAGTTGAACTTTTATTCTTTATGTTCAGTTACTAATATTGATTAATTGTAACTTTTGATCTGTATTTTCTCGGATAAAGCAACTTGTTGAGCTTCAGTGCTGTGGTTTCTTTTGGAGAAATGTTTCATACTTTAAGTTAATCTGACCTGAAATTAAGCTCCTAGTGATCTTTGTTAATAGGGTTCATTTTTTGGCCATGCTAAGGGTTGAATTCCTACGTGCTTGATTGACTGGAAATTCTGATCAATATCTGCATCAATTTCTTTTGGTTTTTAAATTTTCCCTAACTCTTTCTTTCCTTCCAAGAAATCAAAAACAAGACAATTCTTTCACCTATTATTCATTACCTCGAAGATGTATTCCCTTCTTTTTATTTGCCTGAAAATGTTTTCTTTTTTTGATTGAAAGATCACTAAAATTTGTTATGATTGCTGCATTAGGACAGTGACTAGTGAGCTGTTATCTTCGCGACTAACTCAGTGCCTGATAGCATATGTTAACTCTTGTGATATCTTAAGCTCGAGTTGTTTTATAGGGCTATTGCAGATTATCCTACAAGAAATAAGTGGGTATTCTTTGAATATGTATTTCTACTTGCCGAGGAGTAGTCATATCATTCATCTGTCTAGTATATTGCTGAGAATTGCTTTGTTCCTTCAGTATCATGATTTGAACTGAGATAGTTTTTGTCGATCTTCAGATTAATGGATCACTTGCAAGGCGGGCGATCAAGGATCTGATGGCAAGGGGTGCTATCAGGATGGTATCTGCTCACTCAAGCCAGCAAATCTACACCAGAGCCACCAATTCTTGAAAATTGTCCTCTCATGTTTTCTAGGAATCGCACTTGGTCTCGCTTAACAATCTTTTAATTTAACAAATGGGTTATTGCTTCTTTTAGATTATTTTGCAGAATCTTGCTCAAGTTGTCCGAGTAAAAGTTCAGTGCTCTGTAATTGTTTGCTCTTCTCTCCACGGAAATCTTAAACTTAAATGCCTAAAATCACAAGGTGAATTAGTGTTTGCTACAGATTATGTTCTTGATAACATGGTGTGCCCTTGTGGTAGATCCTCTTACAGATCAAACATTCAAATACATGGAAGAGAAGATATTTGATTGCAGAGAACAGAAAGGCAGCTAGAATAGTTTGTGTAAAGCAGATCTGTTCATCCAATGTGTTCTTGTTTAAGCTATTTCATTTTTCATTAGAGCAAATAATTGTTTGTGGATCATCAGAATCTTCTCGACTCTCAGAAATCCTATCCCACTGCTTGTTTTTTACGATTCTCTGATAAATTTGAATCTATAGTATAGCAAAAAACAAGTATCAAGAATTTCCAAAAAAAAAAATTGCTGCTTTTGTGTATGAGCAAGAACTGTTAATGGTAGAAGGAAACAGGGGGGACCTTGATGCCGGCGTCTCGGAGGAACGGGATGCCTTGCGGCCGCTCGACGAGGTCGCGGTAGAACTCGTACTCAGCGGGGTAATCGTGCAGGTCGAGCTCCGCTTTCTGGTTCGTGTGGTAGTGGTGCTTGGCCTCCGGCGATTTGCCGAACCCGAATATGCTCACTTCGTCGCAGATGCCGAGCGCCAGCACCACGGCCTGCATCCCCGATGAGTAATGGAACATCTCCACGTCGTGGAACTTGCCCCACATCGCCGGCGGATTTCCCGTTTCCTCCACGAACGTCTTCAGGGAGTAGTACTTGACGATTCCGGCGCAGAGGGCGTCGAACTGGCCGTCCGTCGCCAGCAGCGGCGACTTGTGGGTGGAGTTGCAGATGAGGTATTCGACGAAATGCGCCGCCTGGCAGGCGTAGAACACGATGGGGACGAAGTCGCCGTAGGGATGGCAGAAGCAGCCGTCTCGAACGGCGCAGGAACGGAGCACGTTGCTGTTGATGAAGGAGAGGGAGGTCTTGGCGCCGACGTGTCGCTGGTAGCCCGCGATGCGGGCGTTGTTGAGGCGGATGACGAGGTCGTGCCCGTCGATGAGGTCGCCGTGCTCCGCGTTGAGGAGGATCCCACTGTTGCCGACCACGGCGCAGGTGGCGTAAGGCCGGCCCGTGTCCGGGTACCCGTAGCTCCGGTCGATGGGGCGCTTGATGCGGTCGACAAGCTCCGACATCACCTCCGGTCGGAACTGGCGGCGATTGACGAACCAATCGTTGAGCAGGCGTCGGAACTCCGGAGAGACCTGGCTGTGCTCCGGGTGTTCCAACCGGGAAGGGAACCGGAGGCGCCCCATTAACGCCGACCTCTCCCCTCGATCCGCTCCGCCCCGCCAGAGAGATATCTGGCGGTATCGCCCGCCGGCGATGTCGATTGATTCGAGGTTAGCGGAGAGGAGGTCCGCCACATTCTGCTGCAGCCAGGCGGCGCCTGGCTCCGCAGCAGAGAGAAGGAACAATGTCTGGTTGAGAGCCTCCTGATCGAGCTCCGTCTCGCCGCCGTCGTAAAGAGATCCGAGGGTGACACGGACACCTCGGTGGGCGATGGAGCGGCAGCTGAGCGCGGCGACGACGAGGACGAGGAGGACGAAGGGGAAGCGGAGGGAGCTCTTCATCTCTCAGATCCGGCCTCCGTCCCTCCGCCTCATCGGAATCCTCCTCCGGTGACTTCCCTCTTTCTCCAGTCGATCCCCAAGGAAAGGTCCCTTTAAAACGGTAATCCGTGCTCCATTGGCTAGCCCATCATCTACCTCTTTACAATCACGAAACACGCCCGCATATCTCTCTAGGCCGTGGATCCCATCCCTATCCACCATTAGACAAAATCCACGTCATCTAATTTCGGTGGAGGCTGTCCTCATTAGGGCCGAGGAGAAGCAACCGTTCCAATAAGAATTTGGATTACGAGTTTAAAACATAATTAATTAGTCGACTAATAAATAATTAAAGACGCTGTTAGAAGCTATTCGGACCGGGTTTGTTCACCGAGGAAAATTTTAAAAATTATTTGCAATTATTATTTTAATGCTAGTTTTGAGCCACTAACTAATTCTAAAGTTGAGAGAAAAAATAACAATTTTAAAAGTTGAGGAAATCTTTTTTATATAAAAAAGTAAAGAAATTGGGTTGGAAACAGCAACAAAAATAATAAAAAAAAATTGGGTGATACAATTATTATAATTCATATGAGGAGTGAGGTCAACGATGTAGCGTGCCTCCCCCACTTGAAACCCTAAACCGGCTATTACTATATTGCATGCACTAAATAAATAAAGATGAATTTTTCATACCTTTTTCAATAAAAATAAAATCCATCATTCAGTAGAAGATTGATCGACCATATATAAAGAAAATTTTTTACACCTTAATCTTATTTCATATTATATTATATTTTGTATTTTAGTTGGTGCTAAGTAATGGTTGTGTTATTTACTATTCTAATTTTGTTAATTGTATATATATTGATAATTTATATGTCTAAATTTCGCATGATTAATCTTGAATGTAGGTATCTGTGACTCATTTATTAAATGAATTTGAAGTACAATTTATGTGCATTTACCCATTTGAAATTAGAATTCTGATCTTTTTATAATTGTTTTTTTTGAATGTTTATCTACTAATTTTATTAATTATTAAATTTATTATTAATTGCTAAATGAATGAATGAGCTCATTATTTATTTATTTATAATTTTCCTTGTAATAAAAAAATGGGTTTGATGAGGAGGGGTGCCCTTTTTTGGTCATTAGATAAACCAATCAAAATGTCCTTTGTGCTAATTCCAACCTATCACCACTTATATGGAAACAAGTATATATTTAGGTTTAGGTGGACATCATGCATTAGGTTGGATAATTACTTTTTATTAGGACGGTAAAGATGAAATTAAAATATCTCTATAACGATATCATATTGTCCACTATAAGTTTAAGCCTTCATGATTTTATTTTTGGACTTACCCAAAAAGTCTTATATCAATGGAGATATTTTTCATCTTATAAATTCATGATCTTTTTCTATGTATTTTCAATGTGAAAGTTTGATTGTATCCCAACAAAATTGAGTCAACCTTTATGGTATTTAAGTTTATTTGATAAGATAATCGAGTTAAGTCAAGTCAAATTATCTAAAATAAATTAAGCCATTGAAATGATGGTTCAAGTTTAGCTTTTTTTTTTATGAGCTTAGCATCATTCAAGCTTGGTTTGCTTAGATGTTATCGAACTCTCAATTCAAATTTATTTAATTGTTTAAAATTTTTATATTTTAAACTTATTTGATTGACTATTGGGTTTGATAATATAAATTTATTTATTTATTTTGAAACTTTCTTTGTTTATTTAGTATTTGTTTAGTATGTTGATAAAAGTTTTATTAATGAATATTTATTCACGAACATTAATAAACTGAACATAAATTAGCTTATTCATTTAGTTTAATAAATTATTCAAACTTGTTCATTTAATTAATTTTGTGTCAACTAAATTTGTTTAGTTAGTATTTAAATTAATTATTTATTAATTTTAGTCAAACAAATATAAATAAACTTATATTGAGTTAAACATCAAGTTTTTCCATTAACTTTGTGTCAACCAAATTTATTAGGCTAATTTAGAAGAAAAAGCTCTATACATTGCCCGAATGAAATTGGGCCAAAAGGCATATACACTTGCAATGACAATTTTAGAGTCTATCTTGTCTTAAAATGTCTTCAATAGTAAAAAAAAAAAAAGATTTATTTTTATGTTTTTTTATCTAATAAGTTAATTTTCAGAACTAGTAGAAATACAATAATAATAATAATAATAATAATAATAATCAAATCTTATCTCAAGAATTAATCAATAAATTCTCTTACGAGTTCTATTCTTTATTGTATTATTATTCATATTTAAATAAATTTTATATTATTATTATTATTAATTAAATGATATTTTACCAGGTAGATTTAAAAATTTCAAGATTTTGCATACCTAATTTTCATAATAATAAAATCATGGAGCGCATTTCTGCTATACCCCTCCTCCTTGTTTCATGAACTAATTACATGGATTTGCATATCTTTAAATTTTTATTATACTCATTCAAAAATTTATTGTTCTCAATTTACACGATCAAATTTAGATATAAGAGCATAGATACATTAAAGAGGCTTTCAAGAGTACATTGATTTTGATTTAAAGTGATTCGAAGTTATCTAGATTCATAAGTCGCTTTCAAATGAAATTGACTAATAGATCTATACCATTTAAAATTTTAAAAGTTTAATATTTTTTCAAATTTGAGGAGTCCTAGGTACCCATTAATGATGTTGATCAATGAGTATTATTGTTCTAAATATGAACTTTGATCAATTTTATCAAACCTTAATGTATAAGTTTAAAAATTCATTGATTCTCAATTTACTTTATCAAATTCATATATGAAGCCATAAATAAATTAAAGAGACTTCCAAGAATACATTGATTTTAATTTGAAGTGATTCAGTCATCTCTAGGTCCATCATTCAGTTTTGTTTGAAATTGACTGATGAACCTACACTATTTGAAAATTTTAAAAATTTAATATTTTCAAACTAGATGAGTCTTAGGAACTAATTAATGGTTGGTTAATGAATATCATTGTCCTAAGCCTTATAATATGTTTGTGATAAATTTTATCAAGCATTTGTAAGTTTTCTTGGATAATTTTATGTGGACTAGCATAATTAATAGGATGCTATTGGGCTTAGCCATAATGGGTAGGCTTGGTCCATT
>JBBMKF010000105.1:534118-556930 GCA_037834155.1 Curcuma caesia
GGCGGTGTGATGGTAGAGAAAGACATGTTACTAGAAATATGCTCATAGGCACTTGAGTCTAGAATCTACAAAGACGACCTAGAGGTATGGATAGACAAACAGTAGAGATAGCTCCATGGGCATACTAGGTGATTAGTTTAGGTGAAGCGCTGATAACAACCAAGCCTAGAGCCACAACTCCTTGATTTGCAGAATTATAACTCAAGATTGACATAAAAAGGTGAAGAAGCAATGGGTTAGATCTGCTGCAGGCCTAATGGATCAGATGCACTACTAGCCTTTAATATTGGGGTTGAATTCAGACGAAAGAGCTTTGGAGTGACCCAAAAATTGGTCAGACTTGGGGCTGAAGAGAAGCTGCAACAAGGGGTATGTGCAACATCTGTGCACACAGGAATAAGGTCTCTGGTTGAGGAAAGAGCTTCAATGTAGAAGTGGTTGTTTGGAGGGAGAATTGACAGGACTGTTCGGAGGATGAGGCTCATTGTGCTCGTTGGATGCACAGGAAGCACACACAATTTCTGATTCAAGCAGGTTTTTTGGTCAGAACACTGACTGACAGGGAGATGCGTCACATTCGAAGGCTCACATGGAGTCTGGAAGTTCACGGTTACGGAGATATACAACCATTGCAGATGATGATGCAGACAAATCAAGTAGAGGATTCACGATAAGAAGAAAGGAGCACTCAAACAACTGGAACAGCTCTAGCAATTTTGCTTGTTCTCAATGTTTGGGTGGATTGTGAAGACCCAATGCTCTGATCAGGAAGGTTTGGATTCTGATTTGAGAGGAGAGCAGGAGAGGAATCAAGAGAGAGGATTGATCTCAGTGATTAATCAGGCTTCAGTGGCATCGTGCAAACAGGAGCTTGGAAGAAGACATTGGCAGAGGATATGATGGACAATGTCAGTGCACTAACAGACCGTGGAAAGTGGTCATGAGCCTGGCTTTGATGCTATGTTAAGATTAAAGGGAATTATTCCTCGCTAGGACACTACAGAGCTCCCCTTCTACCTTTTATATATGTATTATAATGAATTATGAATACTACAAAATTTATTGTTTACCTTTTATGTGTGTGTGTGTATATGTAGTGGCTAAAAAATCCTTTATCTTTTGGGTAGAAGGCTTTTCTTTAGTGCCATGCTACCCTGCCTTAGTTGACCTTGTTCCCGAGTCAGCAATCATAAGTCAAGCTCATCCTTCACATATGCTACTTGACGCATGCCTGATTCAGCTGGAAATAATCTGTCCAAATTAGTTTCTTGTTGTACTGCATATTGTATAAGCTTTGGAAGAGCTTTCAGGTATTGAATTTGACCTTTGGAATTCTCCAAACAGGTTCTATTTGCTTCCTAGCAAAGTTGTGGATTGCATGGTATAATCATTCTTTTGTATGGGTCCCTCTAGGT
This sequence comes from Curcuma caesia, assembly GCA_037834155.1. Lineage (NCBI taxonomy): Eukaryota > Viridiplantae > Streptophyta > Magnoliopsida > Zingiberales > Zingiberaceae > Curcuma > Curcuma caesia. Next base: position 535,534 of record JBBMKF010000105.1, read on the forward strand.
CTGGAGCTGCCCCAGCATCAATTCAGCAGCCTGTATGGTTTATAATGGCACCGAGGAGCCTTTGGCAGCTGATACTCGGGGCCAGCCACATTCCTAATAATTTTATTATCATGAATTGATAACAAATCATTGTCATTGGTGCTTGATTAAAGTTATACCTAAAATGCGTGTGAGTCTATAAACAAAAATGAATGGACAAGTAAATGTCGCTACAGGGTTCAAAATGATGCTGTCAATTAATTCCATGTAATTATACAATATTTTGCTTTTCAAAAATAACCATCCGAGTAATCTTTCTTCATTTTTGAAACAGGCTTACAAAGATATGTTTTGACAAGTGTATCGAGAAAAGGTGATGCTTAATCCACTGCCCGCTAATACTTTTTGTTTTGTTAATTTTTTTTCTTTATAAATTGTCTACTTCCAGTAATGTAATTATCATATTGTGCCTGTTATTTATGATTCTTACTGATGAATAAATGTTCACTCGATGAGTAAATGCTTTGTCCCCTTCAATTGTGGTTATTCTGAGGAAGTAAATTGATGATATTTTGTCAGGTATAAGGAATCTGAGCTAAACATGGGGGAAAACAGTTGCATCGACCGCTGTGTTTCAAAATATTGGCAGGCAAGACACTATCGTTATCATCATTGAAGTTTATGCAATGTCACATACTTAAATAGTGCTGCATATCATTCACTTTAATGAAAAGGAATAAGTACATCAAAATTAAATGACATTTCATCCTTAGTGGGTTTCAACAACCATAGGTATGACATGAACTTACAACAGTTGTGTGACAATTTTCCTTGGCACCTGCTAATACAAACCAACCATTCCAGATTGAATTGCATTGGACGACGAAAAATCATAAGTCCAACCGTTCACTAGTCTTACAATACTAGTGATGCAGTCTTTCTAACAGTTAGTTCACAAGATCAACTTTGAAACTGCAATCTTTCTAACAGTTCACAAGATCATAGCATAGTTGTTTTACTTGGGAAGAAAGGAACCCAAACTCTAGTTTTGTTGGTTTTGCCTAATGTTTCTGTGTAACTACAATTTCTTCAAAGAATTTTATCGAGTTCATAACTGTTTCCATTATCGTTCTAATTTCAGGCGACAAATTTAGTTGGGCAACTACTAGGTTCAAGCCGGCCGCCAATGTGAAGCATATGATGTGATTGAGACTAAAATGCTATCTCCCCCGTCGGGCATATACTCAAATTTGTGTTAGAACATGATTATTTTGGAGCTTTTGCTTAGCCTTTGGAGGCAATTCAAACATAATTTTCCCCTGTTTCTTATTATCACTAAACATTATTTGCAAATATGGCATCAAATAAAGTTTCGATGCCATTTGAGAGGTTAAATATTGTTTATTTTTACATGGATACTTGTTTCATCGCAAATATTGAATTTGAACATGCAGATGATTCATGGTGATTAACTGGTTCAATTTTGACATGGAATATCTCGCTCGCGCCTTACTGGAGTCGAATTTCAGTGGGTACGGAATGCTTTATTGGTTGCCTCAATTCTTTTGCAAGTACTATCTTTGTTGAGGGTGAAATGTTTCTTGATTGACCTCTTTCAGATAGTGGGGGTCACTTTGGAGGGCCATCAAGGTTCAATTTATCTTCCCAAAGTTAAAAGTAATGATTTGCTAATTGTAGGGGATTTTCCTAATTGATCAAAGTGTTAGAAGACCTGCCAGCACTATTACATTTATTTCAATTATGTTTTTAAAAAAACTCTGATGAGATTCTTGCTACCAATTACTCAAGTGTTTCGTACTAAAATATGTATTTTTGTATAACTGGTCATTATATATAGTTTGTATTTCATATAACATAAATAATTTGAGCTATTTTATTGTGTATAAGTTATTGTATTTGAAAATAATTTTTTTTCTTCTGATTACAGATATCAAATATACGATAGTTATAAAATATAAACTGTGCTTAACTGTAATTTCTTGATTTATCTTTTTATAGATGGTTGTGAAGTTCACTATGTGAGACCATTAAGATGACAGATTCCACCATAAGAACAGTTATATAGATAAAAATTATTTGATAAAAATAAAAAAAATATCACTTAATTTTGGAATCATTAAAATGACTTTCATTTTAATTTTGATAATTTTTTTATCAATAATACTCTATAATTATTTAATTATCTTTAATTATATTATCTTTATTATTATCTCTCTTTTATATTTTTCATTTAAATCTTGAATCGGGAACGTGTTATAGTAGTTACGAATTTTATATTATTTTCATTATTATCTCTTTCTATATTTTTCGCCTAAATCTTGAACCGAGAGAGTATCGTAATAATTATAAAATCGTAGCAATTATAAAATCGTAGGTAAGCTATGAAATATCATAATTTTTATCTCGAATTTAATCATGGAACACACAATATATGAAATCAAAATTCATTCAGAGATCTACATTTATTATTGGGTATCATCCCTGACAATCCAGTTTTAGTCTCAAAAATATGCTTTTGAAAGTTCGAAGAATTTTAATCCTTGTTATTTAAAACTATTTTTTATGTGTAACAACTATAATTTCATAACTGCTATAATTATTGTAGTTATAACAACTATGATTTCGTAGGAATTATAATTTCATAACTATTATAATTATAAATTATAATTATTATAATTGTGGTAGCTATGATTTCGCGTCTATCGATTCGTGATTTAAACGGAAGATATATGCACAATAATAACGGAAACAGTATTGAATGATAGTTATGTCATTTTGCATGAGATTCGGGTGTTCTTTTGATAAAAAAATTAAAGTTAAGTATCTTTCTTGACAACTTCTTGATTTTTACCTAGTTTTTATGAATTAATCGGAATCTCAAGGAAGCCGAGGTAATGTTCTCTCCGTAATTATCAACTGTAGTTTTTCGATTAATTTCTCATAGATAATTATGAAGCCGACTGCATGAAGCCGTTGAGATGATAAATTCTATATTTTTACTACAATATTTGTATTTTTGGTATGTTGAAGGAAGTTGTTCTCTTAAGCGCACGAGAGTCAGTCTATTCCTTTAACCTGGGAGCTGGTGGCTTAGATGATGATCTGCATTCTAGATAATCACTCGATCGACACTGGAGAACCTGAGACAAGTTCAAGCGCCTTCTTTATCGTGACTGTTGCTAGTTTAGAACTCAAATACCATATGAACCACCACCGGCGTTCATAAATCTACCATACTCACAAGTTCGATCAAGCATTCAAAGAACTACAATACGTACGTCTCTTAATCTCAATCCCCTATTTCACACAAGCTAAAACTTTTTCACTAATAGCGAAAACCAAATTTATAACTTGGAACTCGCCATGAACATATCTTACTTAACATTACTTGAGTTCTTTCCCTTTGCCTGTGCATTCAAATAACTCGTCAAGATTTTCTTCATGCCTGATCTGCGATTGCGGGACTTGCCGTTTAAGATGACAAACCTCTCTTCTCTTGCAGGTGAGAAACTTGGTGTGGAGCAAGCAGTGTCTAAACCAGGCACTGAGTGTCGAAATGAGGCTTGCTGGTGGTCGATAAAGCTGACCTTCGCACACTTACAGAGCTCATCTTCATACAGCAGTTCATCGATTCGAGCAACGATATTGAACGCGAGGCTCTCCAACACTCTAGAGTAGCTTTCGAGGATGGATTTTCCGACATCCTATTTGTTTTTTCAGATATGAGAGAAGATGAACAAACACATCATCGATCTGAATTCGGAACCAGCATTCAGATATGTAATGGAATTGCAAGGCACACAAACCTTGTTGAATTGGATTTTGCAGACGTCCAAATTGGTTTGTGTTAGACCAGGAAACCTTTGCTTCAAGCACAGCAAGAAGCTCTCGGCTCTACTGGCAAATACTCTACTGTTTTCAGCATCCATGGCCATGCCCCTCACAATGCCAGATGATCTGGTGGTGCCATTTCGGTGGTGGCTGCTTACCGATCTTCGGCTACGCCAAACGTGAATTGAATCTTCGATACGGTTTGCGATTTCGAGAGCTCGGTGTTCGGAGGACAAATCGAGACAATCCAGAAGGCACTCAGGTGAGAATTGTTCAGAAGTAATATAACTGTACATTGTCTCACCCATGCTTGCTCGTAGATTCTGTAATCCAGGGTCATTGTATGATCATTCGATCGAACCAAGTGCTGTATAGATTGAAGTTTTACATGAAAAAAATAGCAATGATCACCTTTGGAAGTGAATCAAAGTAAGATTCAGGAACTTCCATTTCTGCCAAAGTAGTGCTATTGATTGCAACTGAAGCTTTCAAAATCTGATTTGCACAGCCCATTTGATGTTGCAACTGTTTTCTCGTGCTCTCGCGAAGTCCTTCGGCAGGAACACGAGGAACGGGAAGCCACCATTTCTCATCCTGCTGGTGAATTCCTCGTCTGAAAGATGCCAAACTATCAGAATCTGATGCCACTGTCCCTCGATCAATGTACCAAAATTCTGAATCACTGAAGCTGTCTAGTATTTCCTGCAAAGATCAATATCAGCAAGTGCATTTAACCTGAAATGAACCAGTGCAAATTCACAATGTGTCTCTCACAAGAAGCATGTCGTCCAATTTCCTGAGAGCTGGCAGATTGATGTATAAATCTGGCCTTGGTCTGCAACTCATAACCTGTAAATAGTTAACCAAATTAAGCAGTGTTCAGCATTCTAAACTTTGAATTTCGATCGAACAGTTGACCTCGAGCTTGCTTCCATCAGGAAACGTTTGCAAAGTCGGTTTGAATTCGACAATGTGATCGCTGGCACAGAGAAGCCATTCCATCTCCCTTCGCCACAGGGACTTCTTTTCAGGAGGCAGAGGTTCCAATCTCCAGAGCTGCCCAAACACAGTAGCTGGAAGAAGCACAAGACCACAGAGATCGACCTTAATAGATCTGTATGCTCCAAATTTTTCAAGGAATAGAACAAGATAATCACCACAGAGATTGGTGACTGCATTGGAGATGGCCAGCGCAGTGCAGACCCCTTTGCCACAGCCTGACATGTCTTCCCCCAGCAGCAACTTGGAGAGCCGCTCCTTCATCAACTCGATCTCTGAACAAACGCAAGGCGACTGCAGGTTAAACAAAAGAAGCTCTTCAAACCTGCGTTAAGTGAAACGCCACCTTTCAGCCTTGAAACTTGATCATCGGCTTTCGCATCCTCCATTGAGAGGCAATGCTGGATCCGAAGCTAGCGCAGAGGAAGGCGAGAAGGACTGATGGTCCTCGTTGCATAATTAAGGGAGCATGGTGGTTGGCGTCGGGGACTCTGAAGTGCTTCCTCGGGCCCTCTTCGCGTCCTGCTTCTTGTTGACAGAAGGCGACAGTTTCTGCAGTGATGGAAGGTCTGAAAAGCTGAGAAACGGGAGGACGTGTGTGGGGGACTGTCTCAGAGTGGGTTGGTGGTGGCCATGATGCCCAAAGATGGAAGCTGCGTGCAAATTGCAGAGGAAGGGGGAGACCGCCATGGCTTTTCGTGAATTATTGCAAAAAGGTTGGGAGTTTAAGCTGAATCAAGGATTGGATTCTTCACTCGGAAGGCTGTTCGTTCTAAAGCAGCCAGTCTCTACAGTGGAAGTGGTTCCAACTTCCATTGATTGATTGTTTGTTCGACAGAATATAATTCTTTGCTCTATGCTCACTTGATCATTGCCACTTTGTTGGTTGAATAAAGGCGAATCTGTCTTGGGAAATATTTGAGCCACTGGTGGAGCTCTCTGTTTATTGTCGCATAACTGTATGATCCAATGGCGCCATGTGCGACTACCAACCCACTTAATTTTTCGTTCAGGATCCTTTTATGTATTGGAAACTAGTTTTCATTGTTAACGATGTTAGTGTCAGTCCTTAGTACCAATTCGAATTGAGTGAGATTCAAATTAGACTCAAGTCAAATCGAATCCATTAAGAGAGCTACATGATCATCATGCATGCGATTAATAGGATATTAATTCCCTCGTCATTAAGAGGATTGCATGAGCATCATTAAGAGGGTTGCATAATCATCATGCATGACATTATCATGCATAGAATTATTAAAGATATTAATTCCATGAAATCCCAAGAATAAAAAATCTTTCATATTCCGTGATTGGATATAAAAAGAGATGAAAAACTCTTGAGAAAAGGACTATTGATCTTCTTCCTCTTCTCTTCTACCTTGGTCGAACCTAGTATTGTAGCTAGCACCACGATTTGATTTCTCTCCATCTTAGTGTTCGTGTGGATACCGTGAAGGCGCGAACACACTGATCGTGCTAAGATCCGTCAACTTTTGAAGGCAATAATTGTTGTCTGATTGCGAAGGGCTCGCATCGAAGGTAACCTCGATTCTAATAGATAGAATCGGTAAAACGAATATAATTTCGCATTGATCTTCTAAATGAATCCCTTTTCCGCTGCGTTGTATGCGGTTAAAATTGTTTTTAGAAGCATGCAGATCCCTACAAATGAATCAAATTATTTTGTGCATCAGGATTCAATATTTAGATCAAATTGTCAAGTTCCCAGCTAATAATCCACTTTAATTTACTAAATCAAAAAATAAAATAAAATATCTTCTTCCTCTTCACTATATTTTTCTATTTATAGTCTTGTTTAAATGCTTGTTTTGTTAACGTAATCTACGATGGATTTCAACCAGATTCTGCCTAAATTCCAGTAAGATCACATGGACTGAAGCTGGCAACGAAGTCAAACGATTGCACGCCCCTCCACGTGTCAAATTTCTCTCCCAACAAAAACCACGAATCTTGTGTTTGGAATCCATTTCCTCCTCCTCTGTTCTTCCTTCCTTGTGTTTGGAATCCGTGATGAAGAGAGAGCACTGTGGCGGCAAATCCTTCGGTTTCCGCCAGCTCTGTCGCTTCCTCCTCGCCGTCGCCATCCCTTCCTCCTTCTTCATCTTCTGGTCTCGCCCCGCCTCTGCTCCCTGCTACATCGATGCCGCCGCCGCCGCTAAGCAGAATAGGTCCTTGGACATCCTCGCCTTTTCCTCCGCCCTCAACCAGCTTTCTTTCTCCGCCCGCCCGCCGCCGCGGCTCCTCAAGATCGCCCTCTTCGTCAAGCGCTGGCCGCAGCGCAACCGCGCCGGCGGCCTCGAGCGCCACGCCCTCACGCTCCACCTCGCCCTCGCGCGCCGCGGCCACGAGGTGCACGTCTTCACCACCAGATCCAACGCCACCCTGGGCGACTCCGCCGCCGCAGCCGCCTCCCCCCTGATCTTCCACCCCACCGACCCCTCCCCCGCCGGCTTCCTCAACCAGGCCCTGGCGTGGGAGCAGTTCCGCATCCACAACGCCACCGGGCGGCCCTTCGAAGTGATCCACTCGGAGAGCGTCGGCGTCCTCAACGGCCGCGCCCGCGGCCTCAGCAACCTCGCCGCGTCCTGGCACGGCATCGCCTACGAGACCATCCACTCCGACGTCGTCCAGGACATGCTCCGCCGCAGCGACGAGCCGCGGAGCCCGATCGTGGCGGAGCGGCTCGCCAAGGTGATCGAGGAAGTCAAGTTCTTCCCCCGCTACGCCCACCACGTGGCCACCAGCGACCACGTCGGGGACGTCCTCAAGCGGGTCTACATGATCCCGGAGGAGCGCGTCCACATCATCGTCAACGGCGTCGACGAGAGCGTCTTCGGGCCCGATCCGAAATCGGGAGCAGAATTCAAGGCCAAGGTCGGCGTGCCGAGCGGCGCGAAGCTGGTGATCGGAATCGCGGGGAGGTTGGTGAAGGACAAAGGCCACCCGCTGATGTTCGAAGCGCTGAAGAAGGCCTTCGAGGAGGGAGAGGCGTTCCGAAAGGGGGACGTCTTGGTTCTGGTGGCCGGAGACGGGCCGTGGGGCGACAGGTACAGAGAGCTGGGCCGGAGCGTCATCGTCGTGGGCCCGCTGGAGCAATCCGAGCTCGCCAAATTCTACAGCTCGCTCGACGTTTACGTGAACCCGACGCTGAGAGCGCAGGGGCTGGACCACACCTTCATAGAGGCGATGATGTCGGGGGTGGCCGCCGCCGGCACGAGGTTCGCGAGCATCACGGGGTCGCTGATAGTGGGGCCGGAGGTAGGGTACACGTTCTTGCCGACGGTGGAGTCGCTGACGGCGTGCCTGTACAGGATCGCCGGCGACGGGAAGGAGGTGCTGGCGAGGAAAGGTGAGGCGGCCAGGAACAGAGCGTTGAGGCTGCACACGGCCACCAAGATGTCCCTCGCTTACGAGAGGCTGTTCTTGTGCATCGCCAAGAGGTCGCCGGCGGTGAAGGACGACGACGACGACGACTACTACTGCAAATATCCACTTCCGTGGGATTGATGTGGAGTGCTGCCGCAGAAAAATTAGCCAATTAATTTTTTTTTAATCATAATTTGACAAAACTCAATGGTCATGGCTGTTAGGAGTGGGGATTAATTCCCTTGCATTAATATTTAAATGCTCAAAATTATTGCAGATGTTCAAATAAATGTGTTTAAACATATTTATTTGCCTAATTAATGTTTAAAGGGCTTGTTAAAAGACAATGTGTATTAAATCTAGATTGGTGAAATAAATTCGTGCATTGTCCTTGCACAAAACACCATCCATCTTGAAATTGAAACATTTGAGATGACAATTTTAAAAATTACAGAATATTATGAAATAAATCACTGAAACCTAAACTTACAGAAAAAAATAAAATTAAATAGAGACGCATTTCCGTGAAAAGGAGAAATCAAGGTAAATATAATGTTGAAGGATAGCTGAGCACTAAAGCATCACGAAAAAATATATGTGAGGTCGATAAGTGGATATGTAATTTCCAGTCTCACCAAGTCTACATCTATTTGAAATATTTCAATCAATACAGCACAAACAAACAATTGTTTTGAAGCACTTACAATGCGTTTCCATAAATGATCTATTTTTCCGTCTGTGAAGAGAAACCATCATTATTTCCAGAGTCATCATCTCCGGTTTGTTGATTCATGGGCACCTCAAGTATGGAGATAGTTCGCAGCCATCATCAGTTCCAAAGTCATCTCAGGTTCAATGTGAAACTCGGTTTCCTTTCCACTGTCACGTACAGCATCCAAATCATCATATAGTTCTTATAACTTTTTTTTTTGTAGTTCTCTATTTTTTGATCAAAAACTTGAGCAAGTAGTGAAAGGATAGGTGCACATGAATTTGGGTTTTAACTCACTGATCATCCAATTCTACCATTTTGAGCATGAAAATGAAACAAGTCATAAATTATTTCAAATCTCCTGTATGCAACTGCTTTTAGTCAGAGTGGGATAGCTGGAACTATCAATTCAGATCAGCTGGAAATGCTAGATTTGCTAAGCAACATCGATACATTAAATTTATCAGTTTCCATCAATCGCTTAGTAGAAGCATTGGAGAGATGATTAACACTTAAGGATTGTAATATCGATGATAAAAGGTTATGAGTTGCCAACGTGTCGAGTTGACATTAGAGATTGCAGAAAAAACATCCACGAAAGAAAGTGATTATGATGATAGAGTCGTATCGTTCGAGAAAAGATTCCCAATGGTCCCATCATCCTCAGGATGACTATATAAAGGAGATAACAAAACAAAATAGGCTATTGGTTAAGGATTAGGAAGAAATTGAGGTTTCCTATTCAGGCTGCAATAATTGTCAAGACACAACAACAACAAGAAAAGCTGTGAGTGAGTCCCAGCTATTTGGGTTCAGCTAAACTACTGCCAATATGTGAAAGCTAAACAAAAATCACTAGAAGATAAAGGAAGTCACTCCCTTGAACAGAGTAAAGAAGTTCACATATAACATGCCTACATATGTTTGTTAAAGTTGCATGATATAGCATATACGGCTGCAAGCAGCAACATTCTAAAGAATCAAATGATTTCTGAATTTCCTATGTGGGAAGGGAGGGAGGGACATGCGACTGATGAAAATGTTGGTGGAACTCACCATTTGTTCTGTTTCCTTGGGGGGAACAAGAGGGTGGGAAAGAAACAACTGGAAAAACATTTTCCCAGTTGAGCAAAATTGCTTCTAGCCAAATGAAGGAGAAAACTACACAAGCAAGGTAGCAATTTCCTTCTCCATCTATATTTCTTTCCCTTTTCACATCTTTCCATGACATTTACCTCTCTCATAGGAAATACTATACGATAGATTAGTTGAAGACAATTATGATCTTTCTTCTGCAAATAGAGCTTCATCTATTAGTTGTAGTATAGAACACTAGCGTAGATAAGTTCAAACTGACAAGTCTATCATCCATAGGTGCTCAATTTTAAATGCTTCTATAGATGGGCATCATTGGCTACTTATTGTTCCAAAAAAAGAAGGAAAAAGGAGAATAAAGAATACAAATTTGAACAAGTTCAAACCAAAAACTATATTTATGTCCTTTACAGGACATAGTTGGCATCAAGAAATGAATTAGAAGAAATTTCCAATAGAATTTGATCAGGAGCTTAAATGAAAGAAAGCAAGTTGGGTGGAATCAGAAGATTAGTTGTGGCCCAAAATGGTCAACTTTTCCCCTTAGCTACGTAAGGTATAAAATGCAATAAGCAGATGGCAAAATTCACCACCTATTTCTTTTGTTTGAGAAGGATTAAACTGAGTTAAATGAAATTGCTAAATGTTATCAACAAATATAAATCTCATTAGAAACAAACTAACGGGATTTTAAGTGTAATATAAACCCCCAATTTATTAAATGCTGTTTGTCAATGGGAATTAGCAATTTGGTATATAATACCAAATATTATACACAAAGGTACACTATCATGAGGCTTTCTACTATTAGTACTTAGAAGTTAAAACTTGCAATTATTATTGTTTCCATAAAAAAGTGTATCATATAAGCTCATCACATGAAAAATTCACATTGCATGATTTTGTATTTCAACAATTATGGAAAACGTTATAATAGTTTCACAGTAAAATTTAATTCAACAAGAATCTATGTTTTTTCTCAAAGCTTGACTAAATACTTTTACCGTAAAATGATGGAAGGCACTGAAATTCCAATAATAAGGGATTGCAAAGAGATACAACAATTCAATATGTTAGAGGTATTAGATTAATAAATTTATCATTCTAGTGGATTCAGTCCCACATTAATACTATTAGGTATGAGTTAATAGACATCCACATGTTATCTCATAGTATGATGCAATACAATATTTATGATCCCCAAATTTCACATGGTATCAATGTGGGTAAAAATACCACTATTCTTACCCAAGGTAAATAACAAATGGCATCAACAGATTAAGCTACACCGAGATAGGAAACACCCAACCTAGTCAACCAGGAGACACCATCATGCTGGCACCAAGCCCAACATCAGGTGGCTCTCCCTCCACGTGGTGGGAATCTCATGGAAGAGGGTGTGCCTCTCCGAGCCTATAAACAGAGCATCAAAGCACTGCTTCAAGAAAATGAAAAAATCACACCAATTGAAACCACCAATCATCAGTCAGATCTTCAACTCAGACCAGTTATGTCTACACTTCGCACGGCTAGATTTCTTTGCCATTGGCCAATGACCAACTCACTTAATCCAACTCAACCAAACTCCTTCTGGAGAACCCTAGCTCAGTCAGACCACCTCAGAATGGGCAAGTGTGGACCTCCACTATACAGCTCAACCAGCTTGTGATATAATTTAACAGAACTCCAACTCATTCTCTAACCAGAATGTAGGCTTGCATTGACCGCATGCTGACAGCAACAATATTTGTTGACCACAGTAATATCAAACCCCCTTTTCTAAGGATAGCTTTCCCAAATGAGGTGTTCTCCTGAAGAGGAAGTCGTCGACCTCACCCTCATCTCTCTAGACTGTTCGACTGACCCCTCTTTATTGCATGCCCGCCATCATTTAGGTGAGTGCAGCCTCCACCCACAACCCAACTGCCTAAGGCACATGCCTACTAGAACATGGAAGTTCCTGCAAGCATTATGTTGTTTATACTGCAACCACCAACTACCCATTCTGCTCACAGCAAACCCACACAGAACAAATCCTTGTCCAGTACTACCAGACTTGGATCTCCCAAGACTAGTAAGCAAATTACCTCTTCTTCATACACTCATCAGTGGCTTCATTTTCTAGCATATCAGGATCATTCTTCCAGGATTATGGCTGAGGCGGAGGAAGAAACCAGACCCAACAGAAGCAATGTTGGAACCAGGTGAAAGAGAGCATTTCCACTATGGGCCTCTGATCTCAACCTGACCACCAGCCTCTACATGCTGCAAGGACTGCAAGGGACATGAACACCACCATTACTAGACTCTACTCTCAACCTGACCTTCTGTCTCCACTTGCTGCTAGGACTTCACAAGGATCCAAGCACTACCACTACCATCCTCTCTCATGATTCAACAGTCTGCTGATGATTGCACCTCATGGATGCGGGCATTGTTAGCAATACCTTCTACTTGTGATCTGATAGTCTACCATTGAACACGCCTTATGCAGACATAAATATTGCAACTACCTGCCTCTGTTTGTAGCTTGACCATCTGTGTACCATCTCTGGAACTACTAACCATAGGATGAAGGGATCCTTAGTCGCGTGCTTTGTTAACTCTTTATGATTTGTTTCTCCTATGTGTGTGCATCATGTTTCCATGTTCATGGCTATTGGCTAGTTCATATTTTTCTCATGATAATTTCTGTCATTTACGTTAGAAGGGCATTGATAGTATCTGTAGTCCAACTTGAGGAGTGTTGGAAATATTAGATAATAGGATTAACATATGCCGTTATCACATAGGATGATGCAATACAAATATTTTTTTAATCCAAAATTTTCTACAACATGTACAAGTTTCACAAGTAGCAAACAAACAATTGGTCTAATTATGCATCCAACCGATTACTAGGGTTTGTAAACACATGTTAGCAGAGTATTTTTTACAACCCTGAGGGAAAGGCAAATCATAATCACGCAATAGAACAAGAAGTCAAGGTAAACGTAAGGGAAAAGAACCTTAGAAAATCAAGATTCCAGTAGAAGTATTGGCAGATTTTCTCGAGGATAGGTGTGCTAATCTCTGGAAAGGTCACAACTCCCAGTTGCGTCTCCGCGAAGCCACCTGCGCCACCGGAAAATTTTCAGATTTACTCCACAAAAGACTGAGAAACAAGAAACGCACAAAGATTCGACGTTTAGGAAGGAGGAGCGAAGAAGGAGAGAGACCGGGGGAGGTAAGCATGTTGCTGATCGTCTGGGAGACCATGGCGGCCTTCTTGTCGATGATGAACTCGAATCCCTCGGCGCTTATCAGCTTCACCATCTCTCCATTCCTCGTCTTCTCCTCCTCCCCCTCCATCGCCCTCGATCGCCGCCGACGCTGTGATCCGTCTCGCTTCCGAAGCGACGCCTGAGCAGAACAACCAGCATTAATTTATACGGATCGGGTCTAATTTGATTCGGGTCCGATAAGCGGGTCCTAGCCCGATAAGCTGAGACAGGTAAAGGTCCAAATAGAAAGGCTATTTCGAGGCTCGTATGAAATGTTCCCGTTTCTCGGTCGGCCGTTCATGGCTTCCCTCTCGCCTCCCGAAATCGCCGGGATCGCGGCCCTTCCTTCCACCGGATCTGGCGTCAGGTGGGTATATTTCGTTCTCTTCTATTCAAATATCGATCTCCTTTTTCTCGTTCGATCATGCTCTGATGGTTGTGGTTCATTTTGCAACAGTATGAGATGGATTGAGTTCGGGTAATAGAGAGGAGGGGGAGGAGAAATGGCGCATCGAGTGGACAATGAGTACGATTACCTGTTTAAGATTGTTCTGATCGGGGATTCTGGCGTGGGGAAATCCAACATCCTCTCCAGGTTCACGCGCAACGAGTTCTGCTTGGAATCCAAGTCCACCATCGGCGTCGAGTTCGCCACCAAGACTCTTCAGGTACTCGACGAATTGCTTGCGTTCCTTTTTCTGCTCGGAATCCTGTGCGTGATAGAGAATAAGCCTAAACGCTGTGGGCTTACGACTTATAGCCACGTTGTGCTTACTAAATTATTCACAAAAGCAATTGTTCATCCGAATGCTCGAGAAGTAAGCTGCTTGCGCGCCTATTAGTTTGTTCCGTCTAGGGGGTGGAGCGGAAGAGTGAATGAGTTACTCGAGATAACTGGTTCAGAGTTTCAACTTTCAAAACCTTAATCTTTCATGGAGGTTGTGGAAAAACAAGGATAGTTCAATTCAATCCAATTGTCATGGCTTGTAAGTGATAATCTTTTGATACTTATCCAAGAGTATCTCGCTTAGGCCCAATATTCTACCAGGAAAGGAAACCACCGAGGAAAAAAGAGGATATAGAAAAATAATAATGATGAAAAAGTGATAGGAAATATTTCTCTTGCTTTGATTTCTTTGAGGGAAGGAAAAAATTAGAGTTTTGCTTGTGACTGTTTCCTTGGAGAGAAGATAAGAGAGAGGGGAAGAAATTTCAGAAATTAATTTGTTAAGAAACATGTATATCAAAAATAGATTTGAAATATATATATATATATTAGATTTTTTAAAATCAAATTTGAGCTTTATTACACATGAATAGTAGTGTCTTTTCTGCATAAATCCAGTGAAAACAGATTCAGAATTGGGAAAATATTTTCTCATTTTTTCGCTTTTCTCCCTCCATCTTCACAAAAAGAAATGGAGTGAAAGTGCAACTGGAGAAATCCTTTTACCACCTTATTTTCTTTTGTATTTCCCTCATGGGAAATATGGTCACATGAGACTAAGTGAAGAGATGAGTTTGTACTCTTTCTTGCTTCTCAATCACAATAGAGATGGAGTCACTCTGCTTTCATGTAGAAGACTAAGGGAATGCCTAATCTAATTTAAAATTCCTCGTGGAGGTGGCCCCTTGATATTTAAGCATTCCCAAGAAGATCCCACTTAAATCATGTAGTACTAAAAGGAATAGATGTCTCTTATTACGCCCTTAAAATCCCCTAGTCCAAGATCATTGTAATTAAGATATCGACTCTAATTGCACATAAAAGCCCAATGCAAATATAATTCAATCTAAATTGCCAAGATACTTAGGTTGGTGTTTGTAAAATGAACCAAGTTGATCATATTAGTTAACCAAGAACAAAGAATAATTTGATTCATTTGCAAAATAGAACACATCAGCTGAACTAGATTTTTTACTAGTCAAATGGAAAAACAATGACCGAAGTGGATGTAACTTATCATGTGTGATAAAAGTGAATTTGTGCCTCTTACTATCTAATACTTTCTCATTCTCAATATTATTAGAGTTGATAGACTAAATTTGTTCCATATAGATGTCTCACAATATTTAAGTATGCACTCCAAAATCTCACTTAATTGAGACTAAGAGAGTGTCTCTTACTCTACCAGTCTCAACATTGTCAAAAGTGAGAGACTAATTTTGCTACCACATGACAATCTAAGCAGACACTCAATTCAATCTAGATGTAAAGGTAATTAATTGAAGATCTCATTGTACGTAAGCATGTCTTAAAGGATTTTACTAACATTAGTGGATCCAAGGGACCCCACCATAGTTAAATTTTCAAGTGATACTTAGACTTTTTATCTAACTCATTCATACTCATTTTGGATACATTTTGGATACTGACACTTAGACACTAACACCCAAGTGAAGATTAAATATTTCTATTAATCACATGTGAAAAACAAATTTAGAAATAGTTCGGCCACATATTGGATATGCACATGTATCGAATACTCAACTGAAGTTGAGTAACATAGGATTTCTTTAACTTTTGACTTTACTAAATATATATAGTATATCATTGTTGTCTTAATTAATATATAATGATAATTGAGCAAAAATCAAAAGGACACCCCCATTTTATCTAAATCTTAAAAAAGGGCACCTTTTTATTTTTTATAAAAGGGGTGTCCCTTTTCTAAACAACCAAAATACTCCTAGTCTATAATAAAATTATAAGTGAATAGTTTAAAGTTGTTCATTTTTTCTAGATTGTAGGCAAAAATATTCTAACTCTATTTGTAGTTTTGAACTAGCATTCTTGAGATGTCTGACCCATTAACGAAGCTATAAAGCATGTAGCATAATTAACAGATAACTGTATTCACATTTAGCGAGCACAAACAAACATAGCGCATTTCAATGAAATAATATGTCCATGTAGATTTAGCTAGCCTTGGGATATCTTTATCCACGATGTAAAAAATTGAACAAAATTAGTGAAATTGCTTGGTTTCTATTCTTATTGATATTTTAATTATAAAATTTGGTGTGATAATACTTGTGTGTAAATATGAATGCTTTGGATTTTTTTTCTTCCTACAATGTAGAAAAATTGAACAGTTTAAGGAAACTTTTCTGACACAGTTATCATCGTATTGATGTGATTTCTATAACTGGCTATAGATTCGTGGTATGATTTATGCTAACCTAACTTGAACCAGTCATGTAAATGGTTCATCAATATATGCTTTAACATGACAATTGGCAATAGTTCAAATCCAAAAGGGTTCCTTGTGTGCCTGTGCTGATGGTTGTATTATAGCCAAAATTATTGCCATCAACCTTTTCTGTTGTTCTCATTCCTTAGGCAGCATCAAGCTCCTCATTTCAGATAATATCCTTATGTAGAATTTAATCAGTATCAAATAGCAATTGCATAGTGATTCATGCCTTCCTAGTTTTCCATTTTTATATTGTTAATTCATAAACAGCTAGAGGGGAAGACAATCAAGGCTCAGATATGGGACACGGCAGGACAGGAAAGGTACCGAGCCATCACCAGCGCTTACTACAGGGGTGCAGTTGGAGCACTCCTGGTCTATGACATAACAAAGAAGCAAACTTTTGAAAATGTTCAAAGGTGGCTACGTGAGCTGAGGGACCATGCTGACTCCAACATTGTGATCTTGATGGTTGGGAACAAGGCAGACTTGAGGCATCTTAGAGCAGTCACAGAAGAGGAAGCCCAGATGTTAGCTGAGAAGGAAGAGCTTTCTTTTCTGGAGACATCAGCTTTGGAGGCACTTAACATAGATAAGGCATTTCAGACTATTTTAAAAAATATTTACCAGATAATCAGCCGAAAGGCACTTGCTGCTGCAGAGGCAGCAGGAACAGTTCCCAGCCAAGGCATGACCATCAATGTATCGGATCCCAATGGAGGCGTCACAAAGAAAGGTTGCTGTTCAAATTAGCTAATTTGCCTTTTGTGTGGGTGGTTTGCCCAGAAACCTGGATCCGCCCAAGGTGCTAACACAATTATTCAATAATTGTTCATTTATAGTTTATTCAGATCTGCATTGAAAAGTCTGTCTTGTTTCTTTTGTTCTGGAGGCTATGAGATGCAGATTTCCTTTTCCATATACTTGGTTCTCACTAAAAAGTGCGCGTGCGCCGCATAAGCTCATTTGGATATAGACTGTAAATTTTAAGTTTTTGTATTACTAATACCAGAACACTGTCAGATATTTGTTCATCTCTCAAATGTTTGTGGCAAAAACTTGCAAAGCAAATAGTATTCTTATCCATTCATGAGGTACTTCAAATATGATTAATCATGCACACACATGAAGGCCACAAACCACATGACTAAGCTTCCAACAAATTTGATTTCATACAAGCCTATCAAGTATTATTATAGGATGTTTTTTTGCTACCATCTTTTGTACAGTTTGTGCTGCCTCTGTTTACCTTTTTATTTAGCAACTCTTATTATCTTGAAGTGTGGATGGAGGAGGGAAAGGAATCGAAGGTGGAATAAATTCCTCAGGGAAGAGAAAGGAGAACGGAAAAAAGGAGAAAAAAATACAATCGGCACCTTCAATAGCCGCAACTCATGACCAAACCGCAAGGTTACGGTGGCCTAGCCACGATTTGTGTTTAGGCCAAAGCTCGTAGCCACAATTCACAGTCAAGCCCTGAGCTATTTGTGGCCTGGCCGCGAGCTTGCAAGCTTGTGACCATGATTCACAGCCATGCGGCGAATAATTCGCAGCTATTTGTTGTTTGGCCATGAGTTCGTGGCCACAAATTGATCTACTATGGAAATGAGACTTCAAAAGACATGGATTTAAAAGCAGAACAAAAGATGGGTAAACTCAATTGTCTTCCCAAAAGAAATGTCATAACATTGAGAGAAAATTATTTACCTTGTAAATTAAATATATGATTAGGTTATTTGATATTGTGATCAATATACGACTCTTTGAGAATGTATAATTTTTGGTATTGTGACAATTTATTTAATTGATATAAATTGTGATTTGGATCTCGCAAATTAGTATCCAATAATGATGCTATAGCTTCAATCCTATTGGTTTTTAACAAATTAGTATTCAACTATTTGCGGCCTAGTTATGAATCACGACCACCGCGATTTGCGTCCAGACAAGTAAGAGCTCATAACCATGACACGGTTACAAGCTCGCAGCCAGGCCTAGGCCTTGGCCTCGACTTGCAGCCAAGCCAATGGAGTGGCTCACAGCTGCGAGTTTGCATGTCGTTGGTTCAAGAGTTTGTGTTCTAAAGCCTTTCACATGAATTGCTAATTTCCTTGCCATTTTATTCAAGAATAATTTCCAGTCACCTTTATCTCACTTATTTTCTAGTGCATTGGATATGGTTTCGAAAAGATTTTTCATGGTTATCCAGTACAATATGCTTATGGAGATGAGTAAACTTCCTTTTAGGCACTTGGATTTTCCTAAGACTAGAATGATTGAGCTTATCATATGCTGCTCTTGTCTTAGGTAAAGCATCTTAATCTTTGTTCTTGCTAATGATACTTTGGATGGATGAGCAGAGTTACTTTTTCTTGCAACTGCTGAACAGATAACGACATTGATCAGAGGCAGGCAGCTAAACGGCTTGCAGATGTGCCTGAAATTTTGAATTAACCCAGCTGGAATTCCAAAGAGTAGGCATTAACATACTTCTGTATCACCTTCGAGTGGCCTCAGATGAGGTATTTAATACTGTCTCTGAATATATTCCTTACAGATTGATTAATTGAAGGTGAATTACTTTTTCCCCTCAGATTTGACATGTTTGAAATCTATCTTAAGATTTTGGCTGTAAGTTTAATGTTTTCATGATACTAATGGATGGTGTTCCCAGACAGATCTGAGTTTCTTTGTTAAGAAATGCTAGAGGCATCTTCAACTGGTCATATTGGCATCAATTAGATTGTTAATGTGAAAAAGGAAAAGATCTATATTAAGAACTAGATTGCTAGGCGTCACAGATTTCTCTATTTTCAATCTCAAATATCATAGTTGCATGTGATGTATTCTCAGTTGGATTTGCTCATCATGAAACTATGGAAACATATTTGTATTATAGGCACAAAAGAGCTGCTGTCTTTATCAAGTGAGCAAAATATAAATGCACAAAGTAATTATCAACCCAACTTCTTTCCCATCAGTTTGGCACTCTACATATAGGACTGATTATTCATGGTTCCGTGGCATGAACAAAGGGGGAAAATGATCCAAATGAACTCTCTTCATAACATAGATCTGTATGGTATTACATGGAATTGATATTGTGCACCTTCACTGCAGGTTCTCATGCAGAGGCAGATTGAGCATCTTGCTACTGAACAAAGCAGTGCTTCTGTTCCTTCTTGCCAGGGAAGCGAAAGTCGAACCCCTGGAGGTTTTCTTCGATGTCGTCCTGCCATGGAACCTTGATCTGTTGCAGTGCTTTTGTGTCGAGTCGAATCCATGGTCACTAGATGCCTTTAACCTCTTTCTGCTGGGATTCACTTTTTTCACAAGATCTTCAATGCACCTAGCATCAGATAGAGATCTAAAAGACTCTGATTTCCCCTCAAAATACTTGGACAACCCTCTTCTGCAGGTTTGACAGTTTCAACCTCATTAGCTGATGAAACATCGTAGAGTTTGTGATGCAAACTGATAATTCAGTACTTACTTGATTGGGAGCTCGTCCACGAGCGAAGATAAGTCGAAAGAAGATTGATTTGGATCAAATTGTGATGCATTTGATGACCGGGACGACGACGAACTTGGAGATGTGGAGGTTGCATCATCTGTAAGATCCGACGTCAAGATGGAGTCATCAGAATTTCCATAAAATGATGAAGATTCACACCTCTTATCATCATCATCATCATCATCATCATCATCATTAATTCTCTTCAAACAGAAGCCATTGGTAGCATCCTTAGCACCTTCACCCATTTTACAGATATGAATCAACAAATTGTAGATGGAGATCAAGTGGAAATGGATAGGGAAGCAAGAAACAAGTTTTGTTGTTAGTTATTTTCTCCT
The DNA here is from genome assembly GCA_037834155.1 of Curcuma caesia. Classification (NCBI taxonomy): domain Eukaryota; kingdom Viridiplantae; phylum Streptophyta; class Magnoliopsida; order Zingiberales; family Zingiberaceae; genus Curcuma; species Curcuma caesia. The sequence continues at coordinate 555,876 of JBBMKF010000105.1, forward strand.
TGCTTTTGTGGCCTTTCTCTTATATATATCGTATTGTTGTGCCCTGCTCCTTGGTCATTTTCTTTTAGAGGATTAGAATCACTCGTCTCCACCTGCTGCTGATTAGGGAGAGTTTGTGGATAGGATGAGGAACATGGATAGAAGCGACCTGGATCATCCATATCTGCCACGTTTTATTGTATTTTATTATTTTCTGGTTTATATTCTTTCAACTTTAATCACTGCATTCAGCCATATTTATTAATACTTTCAATTATTTAGAAACCCGGAATTCATGGCTGCAGGAATTTCTCAGAACTTCAATCGGCACATTTAAAAATAAAAAAAATGTTTTTGAGCATTGCTAATGTTTTTGAAACCATCTTTTTCTTCCAATTATTCTAGAAGGAATATGAATGGGTTTTAAACCAAAGGTTTGATTTGATTGTGTTTTAAATGAAAAATATTAATATTTTGAGTTTGAACTCTAAAAATATCAAAATTCAAAAATATAAATAATTTTAACTCAAATTTAATTAAAAAATAAAATTTTGTTGGCTTAAATTCATTTGCACCTATTACACAATTGGTCCCACATTGAGATTCGATTATTGTCCATTTCAACAAGTCTGTTCCGCAGTAATCAACTCAATCGTGCCCTGGGGACTCACACCTATACTCTCTTAAGTAAAAAATAAAATCCACCATCCCAACGACTCCATGACCATCTACGAGGAAGTAAATCGAGAAGTTGCAGTTGACCACGACGAAGGAGGACATTACCTCAATTTCGTCAAAATTCGACTCTTACCCACTTTAATAAATTTGCTCTATCGTAACCAACTCAACTATGCTCCGGGGGCCGCACCTATACTCTCCATCATAAAACAAATGGATTAAAAAAAAACATTGACCTAGATTATAATTAACTACAATATCTCTAACTATCCATATATAATATAATCCCCCCTCCCCTCCATATATTCCTTTAAAAAAGAAGTTCAGATTGTAACGCAAGTTCGATTGAGACTCGCCTTAATCTTAATTATTCTCACCCAAATGCATATCTTAATGGA
>JBBMKF010000105.1:575115-587206 GCA_037834155.1 Curcuma caesia
AGGATAGAATTCCATCTTAGAAGACAATTAGGATTTATTGTTTTCTTATAAATAGAGGAGATATCAATGTGTAAAAGAGAGAGAGAGAAATTGAGAGCTTAAGTTTTAAGGATTTTCTTAAGCAATAAAAGAGGAAAACTTGAATTGCTCTTTCGATAATTGGTATCAGAGCAATTCGGAAGGGGCCGTGATTCGTTTTCTGTTAAGAGCAAGTTGACAGAGGGAAGATAGACATGGCTACCAATGACGAGAAGAAGCCTTCGGTGTCGAAGCCGAAGGAAGGAGGAGGGTCTTCATCGATTAAATGCCCTATGCTTAACTCTACAAATTATACGGTATGGGCCATAAGGATGAAAATTCTTCTCAAGGTTTACAAAGGATGGGAGGCTGTTGAAAAGGGGAATCTTGATGAAGAGAAGAACGACATGGCTATGGCGTTGATATTTCAATCGATCCCAGAAACTCTCATCCTCCAAATCGGGAATCTGGACACTGCGAAGGAGGTGTGGGACGCAATAAAGACAAGACACCTCGGGGCAGAAAGAGTTAAGGAAGCAAGACTCCAAACCTTGATGGCTGAGTTCGAGCGCCTGAAGATGAAGGAAACAGAGAAAATTGACGACTTTGTTGGCAAGCTCTCTTCAATTTCATCCAAATCAGCCGAGTTGGGAGAGGAGATTGACGATCCAAAGATGGTGAAGAAATTTCTTGCAAGTCTTCCCAGGAAGAAATACATACACATAGTGGCGTCGCTTGAGCAAGTTCTGGATCTCAACAAAACAAGTTTTGAAGATATCATAGGTCGATTAAAGGCTTATGAGGAACGGGTTGCTGATGAAGACGAAGAAACTCAAGGGGAACAAGACAAGCTGATGTATGCGACTTCGGAAAATCAGTATGGATTCAACGGAGGAAGAGGTCGCGGTGGACAATCAAGAGGTAGAGGAAGGGGCCGTGGAAGGTCTAATGGAACAAAGGATCTGTCGAAAATCCAATGTTACAGATGTGACAATTTCGGACATTATGCCTCTAACTGTCCTGATCGCCTCCTTAAATTTCAAGAGACTCAAACCAATGATCAGGATGATACGCAAGCGGCTGATGGTCTTTTGATGAATGAGGTGATTTATCTCCATGAGAAGAACGTCAAACCCATGAAGTTTGAAACTTGTTCAGATAATGACTGTGTATGGTACCTTGACAATGGAGCAAGCAACCACATGACTGGGAATCGAGGGTATTTCGTGAAGATTGACGAGAATGTCACAGGAAAGGTACGGTTTGGAGATGACTCACGAATCGATATCAAGGGGAAGGGATCGGTTCTGTTCATAAGCAGTAACGGAGAAAGGAAGATTCTTGCTGATGTTTATTACATTCCAGACTTGAAGAACAACATCATAAGCCTAGGTCAAGCCACGGAATCAGGTTGTGAAGTCAGCATGAAGGGGAGTCTTCTTACTCTTCATGATAAAGGGGGCAATGTGATTGCAAGATCAACTCGGTCACGAAATCGCTTGTACAAGGTTATCATGGAGAGAGCAGAGACGAAGTGTCTGCAACTCGACTCTTCTCAGGACAAATCAGCAAGGTGGCACGCGAGGCTCGGACATATTGGAAGCGATGCAATGAGGATAATGATGAGCAAGGAACTGGTCGTAGGAATTCCAAGGTTTGAAGTTACAAAGGAGCAGTGCAGTTCTTGTCTCTTCGGAAAGCAAACCCGAAAGTCGTTCCCTCAAGCAACTACATTCAGAGCATCACAAGTACTTGAACTTGTACACGGAGATCTCTGTGGACCTATCTCCCCTCCGACTGCAGGAGGCAACAGGTACATCTTTGTGCTTATTGACGATAATTCACGGTATATGTGGACAATTCTGTTGAAGGAAAAGGGAGAGGCTTTCGATAAGTTCAGGAGCTTTAAAGTGAAAGTTGAGCAAGAAACAGGAGCTTTCATCAAAACTCTCAGAACTGATAGAGGTGGCGAGTTCACCTCTCGTGAGTTTCAAAGTTTCTGCGAAGAATCCGGAATCAGTAGGCACCTAACTGCGCCTTACTCCCCTCAACAAAACGGAGTCGTTGAGAGGAGAAACAGAACATTGATGGGAATGACGCGAAGTCTTATGAAGCATATGAAGATTCCGAGTTTTCTATGGGGAGAAGCTGTAAGACACGCCACATACCTCATTAATCGAACGTCCACCAGAACTCTTGTCGACCAAACGCCATATGAAGCACTGAAAAAGAAGAAACCGTGTGTTCAGCACATTAGGGTGTTCGGTTGCATTGGGTATGCCAAAATAGATACTCCGCAGCTTAAGAAATTAGAGGATCGCTCAAGGGTGTTAGTGCATCTCGGAATTGAACCAGGAACAAAAGCTTACAGACTCTTCGATCCGACAAGCGGAAAGATTGTGGTAAGCCGCAATGTTGAATTCAATGAAGACTCAAGCTGGGAATGGAATGCATCTGAGGAAGAAAGTCAGGGTGACTCAGGAAGTTTCAAGCTCAGGCTTGGGGATGTTGAAAACAGAGGCATTGAAGGAACAGGTGAAGAAGACGAGATTGTCGAAAGTAACAACAATGGACATCAAAGTAATGAAGAAACCAGTGAGAATGAGGAAGAATCTGAAACTTTGTACCAACCAGATGCACCAAGGCGATCACAGAGGGTGAGCAGAAGGCCAGGGTATTTAGATGATTATCTGATGTTGGAAGATTATGAGCGTCTTTTGTGGGCGAGCAATGATGAACCATGGAGCTTCGAAGAAGCAAAATCAGAAAAGGTATGGATAGAGGCGTGCAAGGATGAACTTAGATCGATCGAAAGAAACAAAACTTGGAACCTGGTTGATCTACCAAGTGGGGCGAAATCAATTGGTGTGAAGTGGATATTCAAGGTCAAACGGAACTCAGATGGCAGTGTCAACAAGTATAAAGCAAGACTTGTGGCAAAGGGCTATGTGCAAGAGCATGGTGTTGATTTTGACGAGGTGTTTGCTCCAGTTACGCGCATTGAAACCGTCAGGCTGCTTATAGGCTTGGCAGCTGCAGAAGGTTGGGAAGTGCATCACTTAGACGTAAAGACGGCGTTTCTTCACGGTGATTTGAAGGAAGTTGTTTACGTTAGTCAACCCGAGGGATTCACTGTTCTGGGAAGTGAAAGTAAGGTGTACAGGTTGAACAAAGCTCTCTACGGATTGAGACAGGCACCGCGAGCTTGGAATGAAAAGCTTAATCAAGTACTGGGCGAGATGAACTTTCAGAAATGCTCAAAGGAACCCTCCGTGTACCGAAGGGAAGAGAAGGCTGGTCTTCTACTGGTGGCGGTCTACGTGGATGACCTCTTCATCACAGGACCAAACCTCGCTGTCATAATTGAGTTCAAAAGGAACATGTCCTCAAGGTTCGAGATGAGTGATCTCGGCATTCTGACTTACTATCTAGGAATTGAAGTATGTCAGCGCGAAAGAGGAATCACTCTTAAACAGGAAGCTTATGCTAAGAAGATTTTAAGTGAAGCTGGAATGGGCGAGTGTAATTCAAGTCATATTCCTATGGACCCGGGATTGAAGATTTCTAAGGCAAAACAGGACAGAAGTATCAATGAAACTGAGTATAGGAGAAGCATTGGATGTCTGAGGTATTTGCTTCATACGAGACCCGATCTTGCCTACAGTGTAGGGGTGTTAAGTAGGTACATGCAAGAGCCTAAAGAATCCCATGGAGCTGCACTAAAACAGGTACTGAGGTACATTCAGGGAACTGTCTCATACGGACTTGTTTTTGCTCGCTCAAGCAAAATTGTACTGGTAGGGTATTCAGACAGTAGTCATAATGTTGACATGGATGATGGAAAAAGCACCACCGGTCATATTTTCTACCTCAATGATTCGCCAATCACATGGTGTTCCAAGAAGCAGGAGACTGTCGCGCTATCCTCGTGTGAAGCTGAATTTATGGCAGCTACAGAAGCGGCTAAACAAGCAATCTGGCTGCAAGAGCTGCTCGGTGAAATCGTTGGGAAATCGAGTGAAAAGGTGGTGATAAGGGTTGACAATAAATCTGCAATTGCTCTTACGAGGAATCCGGTGTTTCATGGTCGCAGCAAGCATATACATACTCGCTATCATTTTATTCGTGAATGTGTTGACAATGAGCAAGTGGAGGTTCAGCATGTTCCAGGTGAAAAACAGAAGGCCGACATCTTGACCAAAGCACTCGGCAGGATCAAGTTCAAGGAGATGCGAGAGCTCATTGGGATTCAAGATGTGTCAAGAGTAGATTTCAAGCTTAAGGGGGAGATTGTTGGCATAAGCTTGAAATCAAAATAAGAAGATACCTAATTAAGAGAGTATATTTTAGGAGATATCTAAATATACATGTTTCTATATTTTAGGAGTTATCTAAGGATAGAATTCCATCTTAGAAGACAATTAGGATTTATTGTTTTCTTATAAATAGAGGAGATATCAATGTGTAAAAGCGAGAGAGAAATTGAGAGCTTAAGTTTTAAGGATTTTCTTAAGCAATAAAAGAAAAAAACTTGAATTGCTCTTTCGATAATCAGTACTCTCACTTTTTCAAACAAATAAAAAAACCAAAACAATAACCAAAACCAAAAAAGAAAAAGAAAAAAAATTACCTCAAAATTTTCCAGAGTTTAATTACACAAGTATTGAATTCTAAATATTGAAATATATGTCTCTCATAATACGGTACGTTATCTTCTAAAACAACATTTTCAAAAAAACGACAAAAGAAAAAAAAACCTAAAATTTTCCGAAGTTTAATTACACTAGTACTGGATTCTTGATATGGACATATACATACATGTCTCTCATAATACTGCATGGTACGTTGTCTTGTATTACAACTACAATTTTAGAGGATTCAAGACTCTCCATCTCTTAGTCCACGTGACCAGCAGCGATATTTTGAAGCAATCCCTGTCAAATTTAACCTACACAATCAAGGTGGAAGAGGCCAAGGGCGAGGGCAAGGGCAAGGATGAGATTGAGGATGTTGTCGAATTTATTTTCTCTGCAAGACATTTTGTTGCCCATGAATGCTGCAAGAGGTTTGTCTAAAATTTTATTGGTGTTTTAACATAAATCATCTTGACCTTCACTCTCCCCCTCATGGCAATAGATTACTCCAACATCTTATCTGGGAACACTCTTTGTCATAATCACCCTTAATAGGGCGCCCTAGAGTCCTCAACTACAGAATTGTACTGAAATTTTGGAACTACATCTTTATAAACCAATGCCTTACAATAAGTCTGACGTGATACAAATAAACAATGACTTAGATTTACAAATAAACACATAGTTCTATTCATCCAATCAAACTTTTCACACCCATAATACTCTTTATATCCTTTTTATTACTAAAATTTACTATCGATTAGTCAATTAGCCATTTATAATGATATTTTTTTGAATTTCAGCGACATCATCTTATAAAAGATTGTGCAACATGAACTACTCTGCTCCAAGGAGAAACTATACGTGGCTTTTATTATCTTCAATCTTCTCCAGTACAACTCTCATCAGTGAATGCACAAATAATTTTTTTTAGCATGCTCAATTTGGTTTTCCTTCACAACGCCTTTCTTAGGTGATCATTAATTATTTTTGTTTACATTCTTCATCTGTTTCTTCCTCCCATTATGTCAAGAATGTGTGAGAGCCAGAAATCATCCTTCATTTATTCATGTTTATAATTTTTTTCTACTAGTGATAATTCATTTAGATATTTGAACCTACTCATATTTTATCTAATTAAGATTTTCTCTATTTTGTTAATTTTATTGATCACTTTAGTAAATTCACTTAGACTTTCTCCATAAAACAAAAGATTTATGTCTTTAATATATTTTATTTATCATTTTAGTTGCAAAATATTATCTCTTCAGCAAAAGATGGAATCTGCCACCCCAGCGGCCCTATGACCATCTATGAGGAGGTAAATCGAGAAGTTGTAGTTGGCCATGACGGAGGAGGACATTGTCTCGACTTCGTCGAGATTTGACCCTTATCCACTTCAATAATTCTGTTCTGTCGTAACCAATTCAACTATGCCCCATGGACACAAAATATTATCTCTCTACTTTTTCTTCATTGTCTTGATTATCTTGGTATTATCAATCATGTTTCTTGCCATCACACTCTCGAGCAAAGTGCCTTTGTAGACACAAGGCATCACCATATAATCAAAATCGCCTACCTCTTTTTCATCATGCTTCACTCCCACTTAAAATTTGGGATGGCATTGCCAACATTATCTATCCGCCCCACTACTATATCAAAAATATCCTATAGTAGAACTTTATAATCAATCTTCTGCCATGAGCTAGAAGTTGATGTCCAGTCAACCCCTAAGTCCAACGGAAGGTCAACTTCCAGTCCCATGATATCGAGGACCTAACCCTAAAGAAGAAAGCACCTATGACAAAATTGAGGCTCCAACAAAACCTATTAGAGCAGGGTATGAACCCTAATCCTTGTGACTAGAACAGGGGCAGCCTCAACCATGGCTTATTAATTAGAAAAAAAATGACTGAAACTTCGTCTCGATCGTTGTATTGTAGTCGCCAACATCGACAAGGAAAACGAAAGCCCACCAAAAACAATGTGCTAATAAATTAATTCATCTAATTCACACCATAATTATTACTTACCTTCGCACGCTTCTCCGCCACCGCTGCCACTAATTCCCTCCACGATGGAGGACGCCGCCGCGCACGTGCTCCACCTCCTCGATCTCTATTGGTTCCGGCAACAAATCCTCCTCCCACCTCCTCCTCCGCCGCCGCCGCCACCGGCAGATCTGCAGCCTCGTCCGCCTCTCCTCCTCCGCCGCCACCGCCGCGCTCTCAGCCACGAGTCCGCCCCCGCCCCTTCCGCCTCCCTCGCCATCCAACCGCCCCAGCTGAGGGCCATCCTGTCCGGGAAGGAGGCCCCGCCGGAGGCCCTCTTCCCTGCGCTCCCCTCCGCTGGCGCCGCCCACGCGAAGAGCAACCGCGACCGGAGGCAGAAGAGGAGGAGGCTGACGAGGACGAAGAGCAAGAGCTTGACGGATCTGGAGTTCGAGGAGCTCAAGGGGCTCATAGATCTGGGCTTCGCCTTCTCCCACGAGGAGGCCGACCCCCGATTGCTGGAGATCGTGCCGGGGCTGCGGAGGAACAAGGCTGGGGACGCACCGGGCTCCGTCTCCGTCGCCAGGCCGTACCTATCGGAGGCGTGGGAGAGCAGGCCGGAGGCGTATCTCCTTAACAGTTGGCGGTTCCAGGCTGCCGCCGGCGGCGGCGGCGGCGGCGGCGTGGTGAACTTGAAGGACCAGCTGAAGAGTTGGGCGCACGCGGTCGCATCCGCCGTCGTACGATGAAAGTCCTCGAGCCATTAGGACCGTTCAAATTCAGTGTCGATCTATTCCTCCGTGTCCGTACCGCTGCTAGTTTTGAAATTTGAATAGCGTTTGTGAGATAAAGTTGTGATTAAGAAGAACCAACTGTGTATAATTCTGGAATTTATTCTCTTCCCTTGTTAATAACTGTGTTAGCAACTGCAGTCGCATAGTTAGTTTAATTTAATTAGTTTGCAGCTAATTTTTTTTGGCCATTAAAAGATTAGATATTGCTTACAATCTTAATTACCACATCATAGAGTTTGGAAGATGATTTGGACAAAAACGGGTGGATTAAAAATTCATCCCTCAAATAATTTTTTTTAATAAATAAGGAAAAGTTTAGTTATTTTGAAGCTGCCAAGCACCAGAGGGGTCTATCAAGGGTTCCCATTACTTCCACGCTAAGTGCTCTCTTGACAGAGTGCTATATAGCTGTAATTCATCTTTCCGATTGCTTTCTTGATTCGATCGATTGCTTGCTTCAGGATAACTTTTTCTCCTTTCTCCAAATCATCTTAATTCAGTTAACCATTACAAATAATTAAACTGCTCTAATGAAGCAGTCGATTAAGGGGACGACAAAACCACGCCCACGAACGTATCGAATCCGTAGCCACCTTTAATTAATTACTGTCATTATCGCTAATTCATCATCTTCATCGTGCGTGAACTGAGCATTTCGACAACTCGCGTAATTATCTATTTATTTGAGGAATTAATTCGCCGTAAACTAATCGGCATATATAGATCTGGTTGTCGTCCTCGCATGGCGATGGCGTTAGGCGGCGGTGCCCATTTCTTTTATAACTAAACCGCTTTGAGCTGTTCTATCTTGCGCGTTGTCACGACGCTAGAGATATAAAGCAAGCAGAGCCACGCTGCGCTAGTCGCTGTCGAGACACTTCACGACCATGTCTTCCACGGCCGCCGCCGCCACCGCCACCGCCTTCCTCCTCCTCCTAATCGTCTCCGCCGCCGGCGCCCAGCTCTCCCATAAATACTACTCCACCTCCTGCCCTGGCCTGCAACCCCTCGTCCGCCGCGTCGTGAACCAAGCGCTGTCTCAGGATCCGACGTTGGGCGCCGCTCTGCTTCGCCTCTTCTTCCATGATTGCTTCGTGAATGTGCATTTCTTTCCCTGAGTCGCCGTTGGTTTTGTTGGTAAAAGAGAGAGAGAAAAATGGTGATTGATTAATGAATTCAGGGCTGCGACGCCTCGGTGCTCCTCGACGACACCGCAAGCTTCGCCGGCGAGAAGAACGCCGCCCCCAACATGAACTCCCTCCGGGGCTTCGAGGTCATCGATGCCGTCAAATCCAGTGTCGAAGCAAAGTGCAACCGGACCGTGTCTTGCGCCGATATCGTCGCCCTCGCCGCCAGAGACAGCGTCGCCGCGGTAATTTATTAATTAGTTCGTCGCATGGTTAGATTTTGGTCGGATTCTATTTGATCAAATCGCAGCTGGGAGGCCCATACTGGGCGGTGTACCTGGGCCGGCGGGATGCGCGGACGGCGAGCCGGAGCGCGGCGGTGGCGAACCTTCCGCCGCCCGGCGCGAGCCTAGCGACTCTAGTGTCTTCCTTCGGGGCGAAGGGGCTGGCGGCGGGGGACATGATCGCGCTCTCCGGGGCCCACACCATCGGCCAGGCGCGCTGCGTCAACTTCCGCCAGCACATCTACAACGACACCGACATCGACGCCGGGTTCGCCGCAGTCCGCCAGCTGGGCTGCGAGGCCTCCGGCGGCGACTCCTTAACGGCGCCACTGGACGTGCAGACGCCGCTGGTGTTCGACAACGAGTACTACCGGAATCTGGTGGTGCACAAGGGGCTGCTGCACTCCGACCAGCAGCTGTTCGACGGCGTCCAGTACGACTACCTGGTGCGGCGCTACAGCGTCAACAAGGCAGCCTTCTTCGCCGACTTCGCCGCCGCCATGGTCAAGATGGGCGACATGAGCCCCCTCACAGGCTCCAGCGGAGAGATCAGGACGAACTGCCGGAGGTGGAACTGATCGATTCATCCATCCATCTTGAGATGAGATTTTTAATTTTGTATAATTCAATTAAAAATAGATCAGATTCATGTGAAAGTATAATAGCAGTATTGCAGGACGCCATCATTTTGGCAAGGCTGAATCTCTCGAAGCAACTGAAAAAGATTACGCTTCGTCTTTGTTTTTGTTCGTGTAGCTGAAAAAGATTAAAAGTGATCAAACTTTATAGAAATACAATAGAGGAATAAAGGAGCATATGGAGAATAGAATGCTTCGCCCACAATCAATGATGATTATTGATTTCTTCAAGTTCTTTTGATATTTTTTTAGAAATTAAAAAGAAAAGTAATATAGTAAGATTTCTACTCTTTTTGCTTCCTTACCTATCAAGAATCTAAGGAAAGAATATATTAAAAGAAATTAATTATGTAAACTAGTTTTTTAAAATTAAATAAAAGTTAACTGAGATAGATTTTTGTTTGGGCTCCTGTGACCTTTTTTAGGATGCATGATTGAGGGTAGAGGCTTTTTCATAACATTAATTTATTTATATTTTAATTAAATAAATAGTGCCAAGATAACTGAAAAAATGAAGGAAAAAAATTCGGTTCATTTACCTGGGCTTCAGCCCATTGTAGAAATCAAGGATCACAACCGTCAGATGGAATTCATGGAGGCCGTTGGATCTAGGTCATTGCCTTGGCGCAGCGAATCTTCCCTTTTATAACCACATCGTACTGCGGCGTTGGAACTTCTCTGGGATTGACATTGACGGCGTTGGGGCTTCTTTGAGATCGGGAGAGCCGGCGAAATGGTGCAAAGGTTAACCTACCGGAAGAGGCATAGCTATGCCACCAAATCGAATCAGACCCGTGTCGTCAAAACCCCTGGTAACGATCCGCTCTTTTCCAAGTCATTCGAGATTTCTGTTGGTTACCCAAATTTCTTTCAGGTTCGTTCAAATTTTTCGTTCGGTTTATGTTCGTTCTGTCCCTTGTAAATTTATTACAGTTTTGGTTGTGATAATCTAGCATATGTGTATTTCTGGTGTATTTATTACTCCTCGTCATAGATCGCTTGTTTTTAATTGTGTTTGATTTCTTGATGTAGGTGGGAAGCTGGTGTACCAGTATACACACAAAAGAGCCAGCGGACCTAAGTGCCCCGTGACTGGAAAGAGAATCCAAGGGGTATGCACTTAGGCTGCTTCTGGTTCGCCTTCAAATTTTATTTGACTTAATAACTATCATGCTTGCTTTTTTAAACTTGTACTGTTATGGGAACTTTTCTTGGTTACTAATGCTATGCTTCATAGCTGCATTTTTTTGCTTTTATGAAGTGTAAATTACAATAAATAGTGTTCTGTAACTTTTTCTTACCAACAATTACCGCATGCTATAATTCACCTAGCCATGGCTTAACAAATATGTTCTTAGTATATAGTTTTTGTATTCAATTCTGAAGTCTGAAATAATACAACTCAAACTCAACTCAAGTACCATACATTTATAATTTAAATATGGAAGTAAAAAAGTAAGATCCTGCTGATAAAAACAACATTAATCAGCATATTTCTTTGATTATTTTACTAAATAATTTATATTTTATGTATTTTTTGTGTCAAGATTAAAAGGCACATGCATTGTATTTTTTTGTGCAAGATTAACAACACGTCATTTAAGATCAGTCGGATGAAAAAAAATGCTTGTGTTTTTTTAAGATCAATATATTAGTGTAGAAATATATGTTTTCCTGCACTTCAGTTGCTAACTTCTATTTGTTTCTGCAACTTTGTGGGCCTGTAGATGTCATTTCCTTGATCTTACGATCTTTAGGAGCTTACAAATGTTGTTTCATGTAAGATCAGTGAATCATTGTGAATGATCATTTACTGTTTCTGTGTTTGTTTTTGGTTTCTTTCCCTCCAACATGATGTAATTTGTAGCTTAGGAATAGTAATTATATATCTGAAGAGTTTTCGTGTTTTAGACTTATTCAAACTTAGAATTGTGAACATCTCTCCTCTTTGTCAAATGTAAACTTTGATAACACTATTTGGACTTTGAAGGATGTCTAGCCTTTGATAATTGTGTGCTGGTGGTCATTTTTAAGGATGTTTTATTTTCTGACCTAGTGATAGGTACCATGTACAATATGTTTGCCATCTGTTACCTTTGAGTGTGAACTACTTTTGGCTTCCAGCGTAATTCCAAATTGTTGAATTTATTGTAATTCCATGGGTGTATTTTCTTTGTGGAACAATTGTAGTGCCGACTTTTTGTACTTTTTGTGTTCTATTTTGCATGACACTATTTTGCAAAAATTAGTTTACAAGTTCTCCTTTGTAGTTTTGAGTGATAAAAGTTCTTGTTGAGAAATGATTTTTGGTGTTTTGCTAATTGGAATTATATCTGTATTGTAATAATTTGTTGATGTACAGATAATGCTCTCAGGTATTTATTTTCCTTAAGACTATATCATATGGTGCTCATACTGTCTAGTGTAACATCTTGTTTTTCATTGGTGCATTATTGTGTTTAAGTGACAAATTGTTGGTGCATTATACCCTTGTCGGTTACTCTGGTGTTCTTGTTTCATTTCAGAACATCTGGTGGTTTGCCTGATGGGTTTTTCTATTGTTGATCAAATCTCTTTTTTGATGAGGTCCTTTTTTTCTCGT
>JBBMKF010000105.1:625435-638434 GCA_037834155.1 Curcuma caesia
TATCCATGTTTATCACTGCTCCGCTGAAATCTCGTAATGTTGGAATATTGTAGTCCTCGATCTGAACTGAGATTTGTATATTTTATCCATAATCCTCATCAGATATGATCGGTTTACCATGATATGCCCAATTATAGTAATTGAAGGTGAAACCAAATCTGTAAAGATGTTCTTGAACTTTGTCACGTTATAAAAATTTACTATTGTGACATTTTCTGCACGGACAGCGTGCCACCGACCTCGTGGGTAGCGGCCATCGACCTCGCGCCTAGCATCAGTAGGCAGCAGGCAGCGAGCAGCCTTGTGGCCACTAACCACCGGCCTCACAGTTACCGGCCAGCGGCCACTGGCCTGCGACGGGCCAGCGACGTCCACGTGCCGAGAGGGGGGAGTCGTCTCGACGAGTGGAGGGGTGGAGAGGGAGAAGTACCACTACATTGTCACAGGCTTCGCTCGTTTGGAGAGATCCGACACCGATGAGTGGAGAAGGGGACAACAACGTGGGAGATCGGCGCGAGAAAGGGAATGAAACAAGAGAGAAAATGTGGTAGATCTAGGGCTTAATGCCCTAAATTCAGCGATAAATTTGACTTCATCGTTGAATTCGTTGTCAAATCGACAACGAATACAATTTCGTAGCCAAATTGGCAACAAAATTGATTTTCGTTGCCAATTTAAATGGGTGACGAAGTAATATTTCGTCTTGTATTTTTGATGAATGATTCTATTGTCATCGAATTCACGATGAATTGATTGATTCATCAAGTTTTGTCCATCCCATCTCCATCCGGCCGGCAAGCACATGCCCGATCCATTATAAGCTAACCCCGCTGAAGAAAATGGATCCAATAACAGCTAACGTAGCCCAAGTCAATAGAAAATTATCCATCGAGAGTTGACATGTCTCTTGATTCATGTATATATGTATAGCATAATTATTTTGGATGATACACCAGATTTACAAACGTAATTATAAAAAGAATAATATTATAAATATTGATGAATTAGTATTAATAGAAATTAATAATTAGATTTTGAAAAATTTTCTCTCATGTATCAAAAGGTGGAATCTGACATATAGTGGTTCTACACGATTGACCTCATAATTATATGTGAAGAGATAAATTGAGAAATTGCAGTTGGCCACTATGGGAGAAAATATTATCTCTGCCTCATTGAGATTCAAACTTTGTCCACTGTAACAAATCCGTCCTGTCGTAACCAACTCAACCATATCCCAAGAGCGAGAATTTTTCTTTCCTTCAGCAAAAAGTGAAATCGACCACCCCAATGATCTCATACGGTCAATACTATGACTATCTATGAGGAGTTAAATCAAAAAACTGTAGTTGACCACAACGAAAGAAAATATTACCTTAGCTTCATTGAAATTCAATTCTTATCCACTTTAATAATTTTACTCTATTATAATCAACTTAATTATGATCGAGAAACATAATCAACTCAATTATGACCGAGAAACTGAGTGCCTGGAGTACGTGATATGGATTTCACTTGTGTGTAATGTCTCCCGTATTCTGATCACTTCTTTTTCTCCCAAGGCTCTCTCCAGCACAAGACCAACTATCATGTCATCTCCAACTTCCCTTCCTTGTCCTCCTTCTCTTCTTTAATTCAATTCAATTACCCACAAAAGACAGACCTCCACGAGACGTCAAATACGTCGCAAATTCCCGAGTAAACGATCCTAAGAAACATAAAGTCGCACGTCAAATCTTGCTTTGACCAGTCTGCATTCGATCGCCTTCAAGGCTACCTTCCATACTGAGCCATCCATCCTCGTCTGCTTCACGTGCCTGGACGCAATCGTTGACCTCCAGCGACGACGTTGGAACGCCGGCGACGAGCCCCACACGCAAACCCAACCGCACAGGACCACACACTCTTTTCCTTTCGCCTATCTCCCAACCACACTCGACGTTGAAAGCGAAGACGAAAGCCTAATGAGATAATTAATGGAGAAATTATGGTTCCGTCTTTATTCCACCGCCCAAAATAACAAACGAACAAAATCAATCTAAAATCTGAAAAGTGTCGCTTTGCCGGAAGATTAATTTAATCACGGTGGTCGTGCCTCTTGTAGTTTAATAAGCTTCAGGATTTGCTCGGTCTGTGTTCGTTGCCGTTGTCGATCGCTTGGTTGCCGCTGAGGATGGACTTGATGGCAGCGGTCAGGGCCGCCGTGAAATTCGGGTCGGCGGTGATGGCGGCGGTCGCCGCGCTCACGGACTCCGCGATAGCTGTCGGCATTCCGGAGGGTTCCTTCTCCGGCGCCACCGAATACGACTGCTGGCCGAAGACTTGCGGAAGGGACGGCGGCTGTGGCGGCATAAAGGGGAATTGGGCCTGGAAAGGCACTGCCGCTACCGGCGGCGGCGGCCGTTGGTACTGCAGCGGGTTGGGGCTCTTGGTCAGGTCCAACGTGACGGTCGGGAACGGAGCCGACGCCGATATGCTCGTCATGCTCGACGACGACAAAGCTCCCGGCAGAATAGACCTCGCGAGGAAATTATGATTCATGAGCGCGTCGGCGCTGGTGATCGATCCCGACAGGAGCATCGACGCGGCGGCTGTAGTGGTGGAAGCCATGGCCATCGCCGCCGGCGGGAGGGAGTGGCTGTGGGCCCCCTCGTAGGTCGTCACTAGGATCGACCGGTCGTCCGCGCACCGTTGCACCTAAATAATTAATCGCGTCAAACACGATTAATTAAGGCATAATTACTACTTAATTGAGATATTAAATCAATTACTTGTTTCCGGACTGGGCATCCGGCGGCCATGGTGCATCTGTAGTAAGCTCTGGGGCATGGATTTCCCTTGGCCATCTTCTGTCCGTACTTCCTCCATTGGCATCCATCACTAATCTACAATAATTAAGATTAATCAGATTAAACAACTGAGATTAATCGTAATTCAGTTTCTTTTTCTCTCCATTTAATTAAAATCGACAGCCATTACCATGGGCGCCTCAGATCGAGCTCGCACCGAGACACGGGTCTTCCTCATGGTGGCTTCTTGGGCTTGCTCCTGTGCAGCCGGTGCCGGGGTCAACTTAGCCGCCTTGCTGAGGTTCACGACGTTCTCTCTTCCGTGGTAGCCCAGCGACGCCACTTCTGAGGTTTCCGGCGGCGGCGGCGACAACGTCAACGACTGATCTGGGCTGGAGGTCGACGAGTTGGACGGCGCGTTGTCGCTCGTCGCCGGCCGCCCCAAATCCATAAACTGCCTGATCGGAACGATAGCCCTGCTTTCGTCGACAGATTTGTCATCAGTATTATTTCTTCCATCCTCAACCTGAAGAACAAATACATCTGATCGTAACTGATCTCAGATAACCAAATTGCTTTGCCTAACGTAAACTATATATATACCTCTTGCGATTGAAGGGTCTCGGCGGCGCTGCCCGGAACTCGATCGCGCTCCTGCAGCAGATGGAGGACTTGCATGTGAAGGGACGTGTACTTGGCCGTCATTTGGTTGAGAAATTCTCTCAGTTTCTGGTTCTCTTCGTTCACGCGGGTCAACTGCAGTTTCATGGCCGCCAGCTGATGAAAGAAATTCAGTTCGTTTAATAAAATAAAACTACAATAACAGATCGTCGAACTGATCCCTGAAATCGATCGGTCAAACCGAGCGAGCTCGTCTTACCTCACACTTATCGTCGTCCATCCGCGACGCCCCGTCGTCCACCGTTGACTGGTCGCTGCGCGTATTCGCAGCGTGAAGTTGCAAGAATCCAGCAGCAGTCTAGAAACAAAAAAGAAAGGAAGGAAATTTTTTTTGATAATTAACAAGAATTTCACATACTGATCCATATATATATGTATATAGTTTTCGAATGACGATCACAAACTTGAATGGTGTCTTCTTCCTTCTTTACGGCAGTACTCCTGGGTGCGAGATCCGATTTCGCCGGGCAAGTACTCGTCTTCTTGGCCGGAAACAAATCCATCTCGCAGACATCGGCTCGGCGGTCGCTGCTTGCCACCTCGTGGTCGTCCGCCACCGCCGCCCTCGATCGCCGTACGTCTAGAGGGAGTTCCCCGAAGCCCATGGAAGAAGCAGAAAGAAAGAGCGGATCCGATGTGTCGAAAGTGAGAGGTCGTCGTTTCTCCATAAGTCAGCCGGTCGATCGTCGCCAATTATGGCAACACAGGAGGGAGATGATCGAAGAAGAAGAAGAAGAAGAAGGAGGAGGAGAAAAGAGACGACGAAGTCCAAAGTTTGAACCGATGAGATGGGGAAGGGCAATATATGGACGGCAAGGGGAGCAGAGATGGCGTCACACGGTGCGTCAGCGTGACGACAGCTGGAGAGACCGATCGATCGGTGGAGTTGGAGGAGTGCGAGATACATTGTTCTACCGCAATGACTTCCACGCTTCGGAAAACCCTAACTTTCAACGTGATCGCGGTGTTCTACCCAACACGCTACCGCCGTCGCTATTGATTGGAAAAATGGGTAACCGCGCGCTGACGCGGCGATGTGACCGTTTCAATGCAGATCCGCTTGCGGTCGCTCCGATTGGGCAGGCGGAGTCCACGTGAGAGAATAGAATCCGTCAACCGCTCCTCTTTTGACTGGGGCCCACTGCCGCGGCCGGCAGCGGCTCTCCGACCAGCGAACAGGAAAGTCCGCCCGCGCGTGACTGAGCGAGGGACGCGTTTCGAGTTTCCAGTGGGTGGATTTTCCTATTCCCTGGTTTGAAGTGTCTTCTTTTTTAAGTGTTAGTTAGACTCTGTCTCATTAAATATATTCAATTTATTTCGTCTCATATTTCAAAATATTAAAGAGTATTTATCGTAGATATTTTTAATCAATTGCTAGCTTTATCTTTATGTATCGTATAAATTATATCATAAATCTTTAATATATATTTTTAAAAAGTTATAAATTTTAAACAATTAATTATTACAGAAACAAGAAAATTTTAAAAAGTAACAGTGACTACATTAAATGTATGAAAAAATATATTAAAATTTTGATAAAAATGGACATGTATAAATGTCATCTAATAATTTTAATTAAAACTATTATAAGATCATTTTAAATCTTTTGATTGCTGTAAGGCAGGTATGAATTACTTCTACAGTTTGCATTTATCTATTTGATTTATTTATAAAAAAAACTCAAAAAATGTCATGACCATTTTGAGTTTTTTATTTACTTTGAAATGAAAAACATATCAAACCTATAAGTGTAATACATTTATTTTTTTAAAAAAATAAAATAGATAAAAATATAATAATTTTAAAATAAAAACTAAATAAATAGATGTATATAAGAACATTGGATATTATTCATACTTTTAAAATCATCAAAATATTAAAAATAGTCATGTACTACAAAGTTATATTGTCATGAAATTTTGAGCAAGACTACATGAAAAAGCTATTATATATATAGTAAGCTTTAACAAAAAAAATATAATGTTTTTATTTGTATAAAAGTGTTATTTGAAAAAATAATAATTTATTATATTTTTATATACATTTTTGTTTAAAATGCATAACTAGTTTATCATAATCTATCACAAAATTTATATCAATTTATTCTATTTTTCAAGATGAGTAGATAAAAGTTCAAATGGCCCCATCCATCCACATTTCTAATTTTAAAAGAAATTCTTAAAATAAAATTCTCAAATTAATCTAGCATCCATAATATTTCAAACTTTTTTATTCAATTTGGTTTCAAAAACCTTGCATTGGAGTTGCTTATTAATTCAACGTGGGAAAAGGATATATACAAACGTAGACAGCAATGCATTTTCTCTGGATTCTTTGAAACTGTTCCAACTGCGTGCAATCACCGCCAGCGGCCGGCGGATGAACTGACCTTCTTTTTCCTTTCTGTGGAAAATTTAATCTTTTGATTTGATATATTAATTTTTAGATATATATATGAGGAACTCCAGTTTAATTTCTTCTGTTAGAACACTCCTAATTAATCTTTTCAATAGATTCTTTGATCTGTTTGACTTTATCCGAAGCATGTTGATCGATCTTTTAGATGCCTGGAGATAGAAATTAAAGAAGTCAAACATTCACGCTAGCTGCTAATGTAGACGAACGACGATTTGGAACCTCAGGCCAAAAGCCAAAGTATGTTCAAAAGTCTACATGGAAAAGAAAAGAAAAAGGAAGAAGGCCATATATAGAAGCTACTTTGAGAATCTATCGAATCGATCTAGTTTCAGAAGGCAGTTGACTTTTGATGATTCTACTACAATATATATATATAATTAGCAAGGAAGCTAAGTAATTTGAATGTTGACAAATTAGTACTTGATATGCAAGGAAAATAGCTAAAATTAAGAAGGTTAGGTTAATTAATTTTTCATCAAGATATATATTACAAGATCGATCTACTATTCGTATTGAATTGTTGAAGATGGATGATTTTTGTTTAGTTTAGTTTGTTTATCGAGTAAATTAAATTCGGAAGATAATGATTCATTCCTTTCATCAATTCTTTTATTACGACTGTCCTTGTTTAATTTATGATTCTCATCTGCTACCTCACCATATATATAATTAATTTCTTCGATCCATTACCTGTTCAAACATAATGAATAAGACAAATAGAAAGAGTGAAGAATTAATAGTCTTCTTCTTCTTCTTCCTGTTCGTCTGAAACCACTGACTTGAGACTGGTTTCTGCTGTTAATTAATTAATTAATCTGTTGGAGTAAAACCTAGTAGGTGGCCGACGACGACGACGATGGCAATACATGTCAATTGGTCATCGATCGTTCCCAGTACAAAAAAGCCAGAATATATAGCGTGTTACACATGCTATACACGACTGGCCTTATTCTAGCTAGCTAATATATATAATTCATCAATTATGTTTCAGTTAATATATTGAAGGAGGACTACTACTTGGACGACTCTTTGAGTTCAGTTTGAAATCGACTAATTATTTACAGTTTAATTTGCTGTCTGTCTGTGCTAGTGTTGTTTAGGGTTTTTTCTGAGTAGAAGATATATATATATATATATATATATAGTATCTCAGTCAATCAATTACCCTCTTTAATTTAGTTTAGTTTAATTAACTTGTCTTTTGTCCCTCCCCTACCTACCTGGCTTCTTTGAAGCTTCTTGATCTAGTTGAATATATATAATAAAGTCTGATCCTCTTCGATGGCAATAATAAAATCAAGTGGATTAATTCCTGGGCTCAGGATCTTAATTCTTACGCCACCATAGAAACAGCTGGCCGGCTTTGAAGTTTAATTTAAAATAAGAAATAGAATTATTGGTGAAATTTCTGTTTGCTAGCTGAACAAGAAGTTAAAACGAATAGGCAATTAATTATATATTTTTTTAAAACTGAATTAGAAGAAGTTCCTTCCTTGCAGAACTTAATGAAGAGATTAATTGGCATGGTAGCTAGGTTATAAGAGACGACACAATTGAGCATCAACTTGGGTTAAAGGTACTTCATTAGGGTTTTGTTTTGGTCCAAAGGTCATGGTCATATGTGAAAAGGTAAATCCAAAAACTGTAGTTGGTCACGACGGAAGAAAACATTGCCTCAATTTCGTCAAAATTCACCTCTTGCCCACTTCAACAAATCTGATCCGTCGTAACCAACTCAACTATGCCTCGGAAATGACCGTATGAAACTACTGGGGTAGTAGATTCCGACTATCTTTTATATATATATATATATATATATATATATAAGGGGATGTAAATTCTTTAACTAGATTGATAATTAAGGTCATGTGTGATCGAGCACTAGAGGGGAATCATAATATGCGTCAAATTAAAACTTGGGGAAGCCAAAATAGCTATAATTCAAAGATATTAAAAGGATTTAAATGACTAAGAGCTAATTAATTAATTACTTGTGCAAAACTATCTATCATTGATTTGATACAACTTATATGTGATATATATATTTAATAAAATTTACAAACTAACAAACTTCAAAAGGATCAAGAAAACTTGGTATTTGGATTTTTCAGCACCAGATCTGACCCAATTATCTGACTTGCAAGTATTCAAGAATATTAACCATTAATTAAACAAACTATACTAATTGCATTTGCCTAGCCAGCCACTAGTCATACAAATTGGTGTCATCATCATGGAGATTTTATGACACCAAAGGGCTCAAGAAAAGTTGATGCTCCAACTTTCTGTTACAGATGACCCAAATACTTGGGTTAGTGTTAACTTCTGCTTCTTAGTAGGTCTGTTTGGTATTCCGATCCCTTTACCGAGGGATTCCCGTCCATAATCAACAGCTTTTCGTCTCAGCGAGCACAACGAAGCAGAAGGCTTACTTTCAGTATCATTATCCTCTGCACCAGAATCAGCTTCTTCATCATCATTTGATAATTCTTGCATTTCCTGATTCTCGTCCTTTTCAATTGCAGTTTCTCCCAGTAGAGTGCCATCATCAGCATCTTCATGCCCGCTAACTCCCCACCATTTGACTGAATGTGATGATAAACCATTGGTCGGAAACCCATATTTGAATTCATCCATGAAGGTGGGGATATGTTTTGATTGGTTCATAGGTAATCCATTTTGTATAAACCTATTTACTTGTGGCGAAGCATTCCCAGTAAGTGCAACTTGCTGCATTTTGGGAGGATCCTGGGCAGGGTATCCTGTCCTGTACACAGGAGAAACAAACAAACAAAATTCCATTAGGCAAAACAATTTAACTGAACCCGTTCAGCCAATTAACCTTAGGAACTAGAAGTCAAACCAGTCCTGTTGCATTAATAGACGATTCGGATACCAAGCACATGGTCCATACTTCATATGCGAGATTATTTCATACAAGTAAACTATAAACAGAGATCAACACATATTCCAAATGAGAGATGGTGAACAAACAAAGTGTGAGAAAGTTTGCACATTCGAGAGATAGGGCCCTCGCCAACCTTGCACTTCACCAGCATCTCTCATGAATATTCTCAAAACATAAAATATCCATACGTAGAAATATACCTAGTATGAAATATATGTTTCATCTGTAAATCAAAGTCCACTGCACCTAGGATACAAGCAGATGAAACAAATTCAGGATTGGAACCACCACTGCATATAAGATATAGGATCTACAACTAGCCCATATCAGTTAAGTTCATGTGATAGACATTATTTCTAGTTTGGTTTGATTGAATTGATTATGTTCATTTATATTGAAATTATGTTGTTCTATGACTAGTTAAATTTAAGGAACTCTGAATAAGAAAAGCACGTGCTTGATTGTCTATAAAGTATTATTTGCATCAAAGCATTTAGGTTAGCAAACCACTTACAAAGCAGGATGACTCGCTTTGTTTGAAAATGCTCCCTTGTGCATTTAGGGGAGAATGATCAGAAAGCTACTTCATTACTCAAGTTTGGAGGGGAAAAAAAATACAAGCACCTAGAAAAGTATAATTTAAAAATTGTCGGTTACTAACATAAAGCCAACAGTTGGAGGCAGCCATAGAATACAGTAAGAAGAAATGGTTCATTTAATGAAGAAAAGAATATCAAATTAGCTTTAAGCATTTCTAATTGCATCCAACGACCAAGGTAGCTATGTAATCAGCACAAGTGCATATAAATTTATGAAGGCGCTCTGATCTATTAAAAAAATGATCATTACACTATTAGTCCACAAGACTACAAGATGAAGACATTTGCCTAGTTAACAGCAATTGTATCAGCTACTCTGCTATAGTGTATATCGAAGATATCTAACTAGCTGTATTTGTCTGTAAATTCCAGAGGTCAGTAAGTTTAACCCATTTCACAACCAGTTTGCATCATTCATAGATCAGTCAGTTCTAGCCTTAGTATCATTATCAGGTGAGTTGAACAATTTGAGCCAAGCCAATTTCCTATACATTCAGCAATTTTTGTTCAGATTTGCACTGAAACAATCTCATGGTTAAAAATGGATAGCTATCGAGGCAGATAATTTGTGAAATTTGACAAACAAAAATTTGCCTATTTTCTCCAAATACTCATCCACGAAGAAATGAAGAAGTTGTGAGAAAATTATGGAAATGAAGAAGTCGTGAGAAAATTAAATGTATAATTTTTATGTTTTCTCTAAATGCAACACATACAAAATAAAAAATAAAAAATAAAAAAATAATGCCTTCCAATTCAAGAACAATATTTAACAAGCTGGTTTTACATTCATGGCATTACATTTACAGGTTAAAAAGTTCAGATAAATATTTGGCTAACAAGGCTAAAAAGGAAAAAAGGGTCTGATAAAGCATGAACAAGGATTAATCTCAATGAAACAGAAAGGAACTGCACTCACGAGGTTGATAAGGAACCACTAGGAGAAGAAATCACATTGGAAACAAGATTTCTTTGGTTGGTTGTCTTTGATACATCAAGTATCTCAGCCCTCTCCTTAGCAACCTCCCTTCTAATATCATCCACGGTTTTCCCAGCAAGGAACTACAAAGAACATGAGATGTCCAAATATTTGTTCAGTTGAAGATAAAGAAGCACAGAAAAGTTATAATGCACAAGTTGCACTTATTTCTATTGTTCAGGCTTATTGAAGATAAAACGAGTATGGCCATGAAAGATGATTACTTGCAATGTAACAAATCACTGAAAACTTTTTATATGGTTAATCATAATGACAATATGCCTTAACTCTATCCTAATGAAAAATCTTGTTTTCTCACTTCATAGCAGCAAATATCTCCATTGTTCGATTGAAGTTGACATAATCAAGTAACCCTTGCAATCATCTCTATGCATACAAATAATTCTTAATACCAAGGTCCCCTTTCAAAAGATTAAGAAAAAAGATGAATTTTAAAAGGTAGTATAGAATCAACTAGCAGTAAAAACGGTTGGAACAATAATCTATATATATATATGATATGTGATGAATTTTAGGAAATAAATTGCATGTATTAACTGCCCTCTGAAACAGTATTACTCCTACCTAAACGCCCCTTGAAATAGGGTTCAAAGCCAAATAGAAAGTTGGAATGTTTGTCAAAGAAGAAAAAGAAATACTTCTTTTTTATCGTTGAGTTGGATAGCATGGCTAAAAGCATGTATTTAAAATCTAGATCCAGCATTCTTGAAGCATGCATGGACATACCAAAAAAAACATATTTACACAAGAAACAACAAGATACGCAACAGAAAAAGAAAATAATACAGGATTGGAGATTGTAAACTTATTTCATCAATCTACCTTGCGATAAGGCCACCGTACGATGCCATAGTCACGGCATACCTTCTTCAAGACACTTGTACAAACTCCTATACAACACATAATGCAACTATCAGATATCATTCTTAATGCCTAATTTCAAGGAAAAATTTCTGAAAAGAAAATCTTAACTATCAAAATCCCAAAAGTAGAAACTAGGAAGTACTTACTAACAACTGTTGGTACTGCAGTTGCTATCTCTTAATACTAACTTTGCTATCGATTATATCATTATTTAGTAGCCAACATTGATTTACTGCATCTATTTTTTCCCAATATTTTATAGCACTATAACTCTGTGTTTATTATTCAAAGAGTTCAGGTGAAAATTTCTCATTTATTTGCTTAAACATCAATTAATTGAATCTCATCCACTTGACTCATATCAAATTCTTTTGCTGCCTCTTTAATTTATTAGTGCTTTAACCTGTTTTGTCAAGGAGTGTTTAAGCACTAAGGTAGGCAACACAAGCACCAAGGTAGGCAGGCATTTTCCTTATAGCGAGATTTTGGCGGAATAGGAACCAACCTGGCTTTTAACTCCAGCCCAACTTTTGAATTTCATTTATTTGGTTCCTGCAATATCTAACTTCTCTTGCAGAATACTAGGAACCTATGGTGAATATGAAATAAATATCAGATTGGGAAACCTATATAAAATCAAATATCATGCCACCAAGAGTATGCATAAGCCAACAAATATATAACAAACCAATCAGGCTCCACAATCCTGCAACATGTTGTTACCAAACACTGAACCTCCTTATGAGGGCACAAGAAAAGACTTCTCAGTAATAAAATATTGTACATATATTAGTGAGCTTTTTCATAGCATTAATAACTCTCTTTCTTCACTCTAACAGTTTCTTCCATTCCTGAGTTTATTTTTTAGGAAATAAGTTTTAGGAAATAAATATTAATCAGTTGTAAAGTCAATAGTAAGTACACACACATACATGTAATTTCATAGTTATTAGCAACTTATAATTTAATTGTTTATTATATATAGTTATAGTAAGATAATAGGTGCTAAGAAAAAAGAGATAAGGATAAAGAAAAGATACACTAAGTTAAAATGAGACATTCCTCTTGTTTGATTTGGAAAGGGAAGAGATAGGACAAGAAAAAAAAAGAATGAATATCGACTCTTCCACTCTTTAAAGTCACACTGGAAAAATGAAAGGAGGTAGGGAGTAAGATATATATATATATATATATATGTTGGATATAATGATCCATATATAGAAGATACATCCATTAAAGAATTATTTCTTACTGAACAAGGCTTGGTTGTTGTTGTTCTTACTGAACAAGGTTCATCCACAGTATATATATGTATGAACTGATAGGGAATAGACAAACAAACCTAGATAGAAGCATACAATACACTTTTCAATATACAAAAAAAAATTCTAACAAATTAAACAAGTCCAAACAAACAAAAAAATAGTAAAAGCAAATTCCATTGGGGGCCTCCTAAAAGGATTTACTAAATTCATCAAGTTGTCCCAAAGAATCAATATGGTTAATTATCAATGGAATCCCTTGTTGGCTCTCTATGAAAACTGGTTTGGTTGGAGAAAAAAATGAAAGAACTAGTAGGTCGAGTTCATTTAGCCACAATCTTTCCATTTGCATAGCACACACATGCAGAAAGAAAGCACAGAGAGTACACTTCTAGCAGCAGACGGACCGGCACCCCATTGGATAGCCACACTAACTGATCATTTCAGATCAATGAGTTTCACGTGATATGGAACCGCA
>JBBMKF010000105.1:638534-652527 GCA_037834155.1 Curcuma caesia
ACCACAACAATGAAAAAGTATGAATCTGACATTTGAAAACCCCAGCCAAAAGCGAAAGGATTGTAAGACAAGAAATGCATGGTTTTCCTTCACAAAACTCAAATTTTATTTTAAAAGGAAGGAAGCTCATTGAAGGTAAAGCAGATTGAACATAAAAGAAATATTAATAAAATAAAATAAAAATCACCTCAAGATTTAGCTGATTCTATGGAACTAGTTTCACTCATCACAAAAGCTTGGATGAGACTTTGAGCAGCATGGGTTTGTTCTGGCGTCCCAGCTATTATGATCACTGTTTCGGTTGCCTCTGCTCTAGGTTCAGTAATTGTAATTTTTGCTTCTGAGATCTGAAAATGAGACAAAAATGTTAGCAATAAAACAATATGGTTTAATGCAATACAATAGATATTGATCCAACCTCACGGATCCGCCTTAGGCAACCACCATCTTCACCATACAAATTGGGTACAAGAGACCGTGGAACAACAACATCTACACTCGCAATAGGAACTAGTTGGTTTCCACTGCATGCACACCAAAAGAAAGTGGGATTGCAGCTTAAATATAAAAATATGACAAGTAGGAAATTATGCTGGATAAAAGAAACCAGACCTAGCAAATCCACCCATCCGTCTGTGTGGACCTCCTCCAGGGTAATCAGGTAAAGGCAAAGGGCCACCAGAATCCCTCATTCCCTATCAAGTCAACAGATGATATTTAGTTAAAAAAAATACAATCTGTAAGATGTTAGATACTAGATTATTCAGTAAATCATCAATAAAAATGAGCATTTGATGACTATTATAAGGTAGAGACTTTAGAGGGGGATTAAAACTAATTTACATAGATAGACTTAATTGAAATTTTAGCAGCAATTCTTCAATTACCAAAACAATGAAGCCACCACAATCACTTACATGGGCCACTGTACATGACAAGGAAATTATAGATGTAATGCATGTTACCATTCACAACATGTAAATCCCAAATTAAGGGCACTGCTTCCAGTGCATGGGTTAGATGATCCCTCGTGCTACTTGGCATATCAGAGATAATAGGTTTAATACTAACAATAGAGAGTGGTACTCAAAAGGTTGAAATTATAATGTTCCACGTCTATTTTCTTAATCAAAGAACAAAAGAATGCAAATACCTGAGGTAGCCATGGTCCAGGTCTCTTAACACCAAGAGAAGGAATACCTGAACCGTGCATTTGATGAGCAAAGGAAGTTCTTTCTTCAAATGGGCGACCAAAATCTTTCTGAAATGGGGGCAAATTAGAGTTCAACCTGGAGGGCGAAGATTCCCTCCTTCCCATGTGTAAGCCATATTTAGGTATTTGCTCAACAAAAGGAGGATGCATGTTGGGATCCATAGCAGGCAACTTATCACGGAAAAGATGCTGCTTCAGCCTAAACGTTATTTGCAACAAAGCATCCTGAACTGCTCCAAATTCTCCAGATATCTACCAAAAAATATTCAAAAGAAATTTTGTGCTAAGACAAATCTAAAATACCCACAGGCAATATACATGCAAAAGAAAGAAAAGAAATACTTTCAAATCAAATGATTTTATACAAACTACACAAAGAGAACAAAAGGATGAAGCAGCTAGAATACAAAACCTGAGACAATCAAAGCATACCTGGACCATACCATAATTTTCAGGCACACCCGTCGGAATCTGATCTTTACCAAGAATACGTACTTGAGCTCCAGAAAGCTTCCTTATTTCAGTTATTACAGCCCCACCTTTACCAAGAAGACAACCAATTTGGTGGGAAGCAACAATCAGCCTAGACAAGACAGTACTCTCTTTAGGATCAGGTACACCCATTACTATCCTTTGTTGCACACGGAGAACAGCATCCTGTACTGGTGCAACCTCATCAGATGGAAGCTACAAAGATAAGAAGTATATTATCAGACCTTGAATTTTCAATAACAAAAGTATATTTGGCTACAACCAGAAGTGACAAAATAAAATGGCTTGAAAGCAATCATTCTATAGACCTGATTTCTCTTTTTAAAGACAATGTATGACAGACAACAATAAGTAACAACGATAGAAGGTCATAAGGATGCTTTTGTTCAGAAACTTTTCTACCTTTTCCATTTTTTTCAGTAAAAAGAAAAGGTTTTCGGCAAACATCAATCATCTTTCATGAAACAAAAAGAATTTTTATTTTATAGAGAAATCAAAAGGAGATGATAAGAAATATTTTTAAATTCATAGAACTACACTCTATGTATTGCAGCAAATAAGCTAACATATAAGAAGGAAGATCTGCAATCTATACATGAAAACTAAGAAAAAAGTGGCCCAGAGAAAAGCTATGCCAAAGCAAGGTCTATAGGCCAAATCTTGCAGTCATGATCCTATCTACTGGAGATTATTCCATAATATAAACTCAAGACCAAGTTGCAAAGGAAAGCCATATCATGGCAGCAACATCTGGAAAATGCAACCAAAAATATACATTCAAATTCATTTTCTTTTTCAACTCTTCTTAGAATGTAACTAAAGAAAATATAATAAACCTTGCATACAAGCACCAATCAAGCAACAATTATGCACTGAATTTCTAAAGCCACATCTTAATGCTGACAGTAAAACATTTTGTAATAAGGTATACCAACAGAACCTTCCAAATTCCCATCATAAACTAAATATTGACTGTAGATCAATTTAACATACTGCAAAAGAAAGGACATAACCAAGAAGCAAAAGTACCAGGGAGAAGGCGAAATGCTAATAAGCAAGATAGCAGCATACACATCAACTTGCAAAATTATTGTTAAGATATATTTGGTAATTATGACATCAAATGTATCAACTTTCTTGGACATTTTTAATTGCATCATTCTAGTACTGTGGCACAACAAAAAATTAATCATATTGTAAATATATGAAAAATACATATAATTGATAAGGTGTGGCACTCTATGTAGCAAAAATGTTCATAGGTGATATCATGCCAAGCTAATGCACAAAGGAAAATTACAAATAGTATACGTTAACATATATGCAGAAACCTTTTTTTTTTTTAAGTGTTAGTTATATGTGCAAATTGAATATTGTTGGTCAAAAAAAATATCATAAGCAACTGTTCACTTAAAATTAATCAGTCATACTAAACAATCAATAATTTCATTAAAAAACATTTTGCATAATCAAAACAAAACTACTAATGCACAGTATATAATATGGATAAATGCATATTAACCAACAGATATAATACAGATCGAAGAAAAATTTTATGTGAACCTAAGGAATAAAAGAATAAGAATATGCTTCTCTTATATTTATTTGGCACTACTAAAAATTATAAAAAGAATTTAGTAACCTAGGGAAAATTAATGGAAATGAGTAGGTAATACAGGTGAATAAATGTCAAAGCTAGCATCACATTTAACTTTCTAGGTAACAAAATAACTACACCTCAAACTCTCTTAGACAAAGGTTAAGGTAGCTAAATTTACAGTGGCAGCACAATTGTAATGAATCTAAGTGCATGACTTCACCTATACCCTCAAATTGCACAATAACAATGTAATTCACAATAAGACACTATGTATCTAAACACTTGTGAAACATCATACAAGTTACAACAAGCAGGATTGGATCAATTTAATATTTTAACGTGAAAAGAGAATATCAGTCTTTATTCACTAACTTAATAACCAGTGTACTATTAAAAAGAGTGGGGACAAAGGAGCTCACTGCAACACCAGATATGATTATAATACGATTCTCTGATTCAGGAATTGTCTC
Source organism: Curcuma caesia (assembly GCA_037834155.1). NCBI lineage: Eukaryota > Viridiplantae > Streptophyta > Magnoliopsida > Zingiberales > Zingiberaceae > Curcuma > Curcuma caesia. The sequence continues at coordinate 642,310 of JBBMKF010000105.1, forward strand.
TGTAACTTTAACTTCACAACCAGTTTCACTTTGAAGAGTTTTCACAATGTTACCTCCCTTCCCTATCACACTTCCAACCTTCTCAGCAGGGCAGAGTAACCTAAAAGTAATGGACTCTGGAGATATTTGAGGATGGATGGGTGGTCCACTTTCATGAAATTTAGGAAAAGGTGGGCCCATGCCTGGATGGAAGTCAGTCATGTCATGGGGCCTGTTGGAGAATGGTGGCCCTTGAGGAGGATAATGAAAATTTGGTGGTGGAAGACCTTCTGACCGAGGAATAGAAGCAAATGGATGTGACAAGGGACCAAAAGAATTTGCCGGAGGAAAAGAATCACGATCACGTGGTGGGTTATCTAGCAGCTGCTGACCAACTAAATGCAGAGCTTTCTTCACTGAATCAACCCCTCCAGTTACCTGCAAAGTCATATGACAAGGTTTCAAATATTTAACTATTGAACCAAAGGATAATCATCATCATTAAGCAATGGTTGTCCCAACTATATAGGGTTGGACAGTGTATCTCCTAAATCTTGAATCTAAAAATGAATTTAAAAAAAAAAGACAATTATAATACAATTTGCAGCAGAAGCATCAAATAAATATAACAATGGGAACAAAAGAATAATGTAAGTGGAACCTACAACTAATCCATTGTTTGAGGCATGGATTAAAATCTCGTGCCGTGTTGGCCGAAACATGTGAAACATTTAATTCCGCCTACCAACTAGCACTAGCACACCCAACGCGAGGCCCCATGGCCGCCTCGGAGGCGTCGCACAAGCCCTGCGGCCACCGCAGAGGCGTCGCACAAGCCTTGCAGCCATCATGATGGCGTCAGGGCTCGTGGGAGGGGAGGGAGTGTTTTTTTTGCCAAGGAAAATAATTAAACTTATATTAATAATTTCAATCAACTCCTAACTATAGTTAGGGATAATCTAAATAGACTTAATTAAAGCCTAATAAAATTATCTCATTAATTTAATATATATATATTTTTTAATTTTTATAATATATAATAAAATTTTTATTTATCATATGGGAGTGCCGTGATCCTATTTTTTCCTTTTTTAAATTTTTTTATATTTTAAATATTTATGTTAAATTTTTTTATTTCTAATTAATATATTTTATATTAAAAAATACTGAAACTATACTGGAATGGTACGATACAATACCGAAACCGTATCATTCCGATCATAAACTGAAACTCAGATACGGCTTGAGATTTTAAATCATGGTTTGAGGAATGGTATTTGCTTCTTAATAAATAAAATAAATAAATAACAATGCTACTGATAGAAACATGTTAAAATATCTCCAAACACTCTTACCTGGACAATTTCATCCTGTTGTGTGCCGCACAAAGGAAGTTTCTCTTTTGGAAGTATGCGAATCTGGGCCCCACTGTCTGCTGATATTTGCTTAATAACACTCCCACCCTTCCCAAGTAGACAACCTACTTGATTAGACAGAATTAACAATCTTGCAGAAACTGTAGTTTGCTTCTTATTTTCTTCTTCATCCACCACATTGTCCGGTTCATTTTCAATAATTCTCTCAAAAATAAGTAAGAGAGCATTAACTAATAATGGTGGTCCTCCATCTACCTTTGTACTTTCTGGAGCAGAAGAGTCCTCGGACTCACCAACATTCTCAGCACTTTCCTTGAGATTGTCACCACCTTCAGAAACAAGGGTGCCTTCATCTTCTTTTTTAAGTTCATTGCCAAGTTCTGCATCTTTCTCTGATCCAGTGATAAGAATAACTCTCTCGTCACAGCCAGATACAATTTCTTCAAGTCTAATTTTGGCACCAGTCTCTTTCTGTATCCTTGCAACAATTTCTCCACCGTCACCAATAAAACTGCCAGATTTTGAAGCAGGACAAAGAATACGAAACATGGTAGCCCCAGGGGGGGCTTTTTTCTGTTTCTGCTGTTTTGAATAAGGTCCTGTCTTTTGCCATTTTCCCCTCCCATTTGACTCAAGGGGATTTCTTTCATAAGAACGCTTGGAAGGTAAAAATGGAAATGACATGCTCTTCTAAACTACTGGAAATACCAGGAGTAAGGAAATGTAAACACACTGCAAATTGAAATATATATATACATATGAAGCAAAAAAGAAACCAGCACACTTAGAAAGACGGCATTTAACATGAAAAGAAGGTAAAAAGCAAATTAAAAAAAAGGAAAACAAATAGAAAATTATTTCCTGTAAACTAGTAATTATTGTCAGTTCTTTTTAGGTGGTTTACAACGCTGTTGACTTTCTAAAGAACAATACATTGGACTGGTATTAAGCAACATGTAAGTAAAAAAAGCAGGCTGAACTCAACCATGCTAAAATTAAAATAAGAGCATCATTAAGCAACACATAATAGTCCCCATAAGAAGATGCTATAAATTGTGAATTACCAACACAAGTATCAAATTTTCACTCTATGAAAAGAGAATAAATTAAAGAGAAATGAGGGGAGTACAAATAATATTCTAAGCCTGCATGTTGTTTCATTCATGTGTAGTAAAAACTTATTGAGTGAACAAGTGAAAGTTGCATTTTTGCCTTTCTATGTTTCATGCATCAGATAAGCCACTTGAGCAGCCTCTTCTATCCTTATATCATCAAAACAGAAGTGTGCATAACAAATTTTTCTGGCAACTATGTGAATTGTGTTTGCTGGTAAATGTACACGATCAGGATGACAAAACGCTCATAAACAACATAACATGATAGCCTTTGCGGGAATAAATGAATAAACCCCTTGTACATCACTAGACAGACTCAAATATGGTCCATATCCATGACAAGTAGAGTGTTCCACTTCCAAGTAACAATAATTTAGTTAAACAAAAATGCTCACACATGACAGTCTAAAATGTGAATAAATGAACTCAGCTTATCTGCAAAATGCTAATTTTGAAAACCAAAATGCTCAGACATACAAACCTACAGTTTGAACAAAGTAATGTATAAAAAGTGGGGGATTTGGCATATTGCAGAATACTCTCTTAGCTGCTTGTTGGAAACAAATTCAAGAGCTTGGTTCCCAGATACCTCCTGCCTAAAAATGAGTAACATTGATCCCATAAACAACAGGACAGTTTTTCAAAATCAGAATCATGCTGACATCCTTGCAAAGTAATTACTTTATTTAGATCGAAGCTGCTTCAACAGAAAAGTTAAAGTTGCTCTCAAAGAATCTGACTGACATGTCTAGCCTTGATGGTTATATAAAATGTTTCCAAGGTATAAAAGATGGCAGCCAATAGGCGGTCAGTCAATAACCATGCACCTAGGCATTACATGGGTGCCTACGCTGACAGCCTTATAGGTAAGCATTAAAATGTATTAAAATAAATAAGAAAATTAAATAAAAATGCCTAATATTAAAGTGTGTATATATATAAATTGCATCTCTAATCAATCAAATCAAATTTATAATTTATAAGTAAACACTAACCAATAAAATCAATAAACCATTTCATTTTCCAACCAAGACAATAAAACCACAAAAAAATGTATAATTGAACACTTCATAATCTAGTCCAAATGGCAAGAAAACATGTAGCTAACTTATGATTAATTTTATGATACAATATCAAAATATAATTTAAAAAAACTAATGTCAAATGAACCAACAACTTATAAAAATATTTATTTTCCTTATACCCGCTTGGATTGCCTAGTAGAGAGATGGCAAGCTTGGATTGCCTAGGAGAGGGATGGCAATACACGAGGCAGGACAGGTTTTTTAAATTCTCATCCCTTCCCCATATAGGAAGCAAAGTGAGTCAAGGAGGTGAAAAAATTTCTTACCCATCCCCACCCTGCTTCTCAGGCAATGCGAGTTCAAGGTCAAGCAATAAAACATAAAGTAAAATACATATTCAGGATGTGATAAGGAGTAAGGGGGCAAGGTAAAAGGAATCTACCTCATACTCGCCACCCACCCTTGAATAGTGCTTATTTTTTTTACATCCCCGCCCGGTTTACAGGTCGGCTAGCATGCATTGGTTGGGGCATAGTGGCCCTTAAAGGGGCAAAGCAAATTGTCATCCCTACCACCAAGGCCATCTAGCAATCCACACAGATTGCTTTTCAAAAGGGCCGCCTAACAAGGGTTGCCTAGTGACTAAACAAAATGACCCTTTGGAAAAACCTCCTAGGTGGACGCTTTTCAAAGCATTCCTATTTCTATCAACGCCAACTCTAATTTGCACCGGCGAGCTATGTGGGAAGAACAAGAGAAAATTACTGATCTCATTTTCACAGTTCACAGTCCATCAAATAAAAACCAAGGTGACAATAGCAAATGGTTATCCTTAAATCTAACCATAACGCCTAGCTCACAAAACCCTAATTTGACACTTGATGGGAAAGAAGAAGCCGATATGATGCATCCACCAACCTTCCTTTACAATTGCTAGGATGAAGTCCCACGAATATGAAGGGGCAGGCAGAAGAGACAACAATGGTTGCTGTCACCTGCGACGCAGTCGATACAAACAGAGCTTCCTACGTAGGGAAAACGCCGGGGTGCTTATCTTCGAAGGAGAACGAGGGCGCAGCCGCGTCTTCGTATGATCGTCGTCTACAACGGACGATGGTCGGACGAAGGAGGCGATTGGGGCAGCGGCGGAACCGTGAGGACGAAGGATGGGCGTGGGGTGCAGTGGCGCTGGGTATAGAAACTCTTTCACGTGAAATTCAGGTGAGGCCACCAGTCTAATAACCTGGAACGACGGTTGGAACCCCTGCATTGCGACCTAGCCAGATCTCTCGGGCGCACTCGTTCTGAGCCGTCCAATCCCAAACGAACGCAGCGCAGCTGCCCACAAAACGGCGGAGAAAAGATGTTCCTCCACAGCTTGCCATGTCATCATCTTCATTTTTTCTATTTTTCCGATTTTTTATAAAGGAATTATTTTTTTTCAAATATTCTCATTTGAGAAATTTTACATGGTGGAACCCCATGCAATATAGCGTAGATTAAAAAAATTTCGAACTTATTCCACAGGAAAAATAAATAAATCCCAATTAGCTCCGTTGACCTCTCCAGCTCAGACGCCCAGCATCCTTTGATTGCGCTCTCTATTTGAAGAAAAATTCTTGTAAATACGTTGTAGCTGGAGATCGAACCACAGGTGCCTAGGTGACATCCAAACGCCCAGCATCCTTTGATTGCACTCTCCATTTGGAGAAAAATTCATGTAAATACGTTGTAGCTGGAGATCGAACCGCAGGTGCCTGGATGACAACTTGAATGTCCTACCACGGCACCATTACCTCGGGGACGAACTTATTCCACAGAAGCACTCATAACGAGTGGCTCATCAGTCCAACTAACTAGATCAATCATTTATTAAAAAAATTTATCTGTTAATTCATCAAAGATTGCTTGAAAAATTAAAAAGGCACCCTGTCATATCGCTCCACCATAATCTCAAGAGTTTCGATCATAATTTTTATAGTAGCTATAATCATAATAGTTACAATCTACCGTTAACTAAAGAACTTTCAAACTCACTTAAGGATACAAATCACATTCATGTAGGATTTTTAATACATAAAACAATAACTTAGAGACTATAAAACACAACTATCTAATTTGAATAAGTAACGACTTGTATTCAGTATTCGGGTTGTGGTTACTACAATCATAGTAGTTATAATTTGTTAATGTAATCAATCTCTAGTCAATGTTGACCAAGTCGACTAAATTTAGTGTGATTCAAGTTTGAGTTTTAAATGTTTAATCAAAATGTTAGGTAATTGAGTGAAATGTCAAATATGTAAAAGTTGACTGGATACTTAATAGTGGAAAGTCAAAGTGGATCACGAGGGATCAGACACTTGATGATCGAAAGTTTAACATGTAATTAGTATGAGGTGAGAAGTTCAAGTAGATCACAGTTGACTAACACATGGTGATTAACGCTTTGTTTAAATGGGGTGAGGGAAAAATTCATTAACGAAAAAAGAAAGGGAGGGAAAGTAAAATATTTATGTTCCTTTTATTTGAGAGAAAGGGAAGGTTCATTAACATAATATGTGTTACTCTATTTGAGAAAAAATGAAGGTTAAATATATAAAATTATAAAAATACTCTCACTTCTTAAATTAAACATTAATTTGATTTTTAAAACGAGGAGGATAAGATTGGAACAAAAAATATTTTAGGTTTCCTTTTTCTTCCTTCCTCTTCCTTAGAAAATCTTCCTTTTCATAATAAAGAAGGTTAAAGCTTATCAATCTCTATCTTTCCTTTCCTTTAGTTCACTCATTTCCAAACAAGATTCGAAGTTCCCTTTACCTTTATTTATTGTTCCCTCCCCTTCCCTCACCTCCTCCCAAACAAAATGTAAAAGTCCAATAAAGAGTTCGCAAAAGTGAAATCTAAATTAGCGGACTAGACACTTGGTAATGAAAAGGTTATAGTTGATAAAATGTTAGGCATGAGAGGAGAAATTTTTGGCAGGTCAAAGTTGATAGAATACTCAGCAAAAGAAGTCCTAGTAAGTTAAGGTTAATTATATGCTAAGCAATAAAAAGTCCCGACAGATCAAAGTTGACTAAATATTAAATAACGAGGAAGTCCCGACAGGTCAAAATTGATCGGATGTTAGACAATGAGAAATCTTAACAAGTTTAGTTTGATCAAATGTTGGACAAATAAAGTTCTGATAAGTTAAGATCAACAAGATACTAAGTAGGTGTGAATTCAACTTTAGTAAGACTGAAATATGAGATCAGTCGATTGATAGGGTGTATCAATCGATCGATGAACCATAAACTCCAAAATATAGTTTGCTATAATATTTTGAGGTTTGTTACAATAGTTAAGGTTTACTGTAGTATTTTCGTGGTTTGCTACAGCACCATCGATTGATGAATAATGCAGTTGATGTTACTGTAGCAACTAACAGAAAATACTGTGACAAACAAAAAGTGGTGGAATCGATTGATCAACTCAATTAATGTTAATCAGTCTAGTTGACTAGTCGGCGGATGATATTGAATCAACGAATAGAAGGTTTCTGAATCGATTACGACACTTGACTATTTGATCATCAATCAACTGATAAATAGTAACTGTCGATGGTTAAATAGAGTTGTTGAGAGTGGCTTTGTAAGTGCAACTGTCGATTTTAATAGAACAATCGACTAATGGTGATTAACAGTTGATTGATAGATGAAAATCAATCCCAACTTGAAGGCTATAAAAGGAGGTTGAGGAGATTTTCAAAGCTGGTTCTTGAGGGGTTAAAGACGAAATGTTGTTGTATTTTCTCCTATCAAGAGGCAATTCTAAAAAATAAGAAAGTATCCATAGTAAATTTTTATTATAAAGTTATTTTGTGCTTTCATTTTGTATTTGCAACTTGTTTGTTATTGTATTATTATGAAAATATTATAAAGTTATTTTGTGCTTTCATTTTGTATTTGCAACTTGTTTGTTATTGTATTATTATGAAAATAGGTTGTAAGGAGTTTTTTCGCCTCCGAAAGATTTTCAAAAACGAAAAGATTTAGTAGTAATAGCAACACTAGAACTAGACTTTGGAGTAGCAATCTTAGGAGATTCTGAACTAAGTAAAATCCCTATGTTGTGCTTGTGGTATTGTGGATTTATTTTAAGTTTTTGCTACGCAATCCATTGACATGATCAAAGTTATTTACCTCTTCTAGTTCGCATAGATTCTAACACAATCATAGTTGCTACAACCATAACTGCCACGTTAACTAGAGAACTTCTGAGCTCTCTTCACAATGCAAATCATAAAATAATAGAATTTTCTAATGCATAAATTTATCACATAGAGACTATGTGATTTGAATAGGTCATGATCGATATTTAAGTCGTAGTTGCTACAACTATAATTGCTACAATATGTAACAGTTATAATCATAATTATTACAACCTAGTATTGACTACAAAATATAGATTCTAAAAGATAGACAAATACATACTTTCCTGATTGATTTTGATACCATGTTAACCATCAATTATTTTGAAAGCTTAAATACTTTGTTCAAAAATACTCAAGAACTCTCAGCTACTAACCTAATTGATAACACAAGATGTAAAGTTGCTTAATGGTTATACAACTATATGGAGGAAGTGTCAAAGTGCTATTGACTTCTTTTACTACAAAGGAGATTAACATTTTATCTATCTTTCCTCACATGAACCTCTAGCCATGATAAGAAGAATTCTAAGTCAAAGATCAAGAAGATGAAGCAACATGCTTCCATTGCATATTTGTATGAAGTCATTAGAAATGCAATTGTGCCCTTGGAGTTTGATACAACGGTCAGACACTTCGGTTATTACAGAACTGTTACTATATTTCTAATATAATTAAGAATATTATTTTAATTTTTTTGTATGAATAACTTCATGCGCTGCGCGACTCCGTGCGCGACATAGTTGACCCCCGTCACTTCCAGCCGCCCTTGCCGCGCCGTCCAGTCACTGCCGACCGTTGGACCAGGCCCGTCGTCCGACGTCGGATTCCGATCAAATTACGTCGGATTTCTACCACAATCCGGTTGGAATCTGACGCCGATCGACGCGTCAGCGAGTGACACGTCGATCGGGCCTGATCCGACGGCCGACGGTGATCGGACGATGAGGCGAAGGCGGCCGAAAGCGGCGGGGGTCGGACGGACGGAACACTGTGCATTCCCACATTTGGACGGTTAGATCTGGCTCGTGATCACGCGATGGACGATGGATCGTAAGTCGTGCACGAGATAGTCTCGTAGAATATCAAAATTGATATATATATATATATATATATATAGGGACTCCACGTAATTGCACTCTAAGATCATCTCCAACCATAAAACCTATTTTAGTACATTTTCAACACCGATTTGGTGTCATTACCACACCAAATTTTTTTTCCAACTCCAATCAATACATACCATTTCCTACACTAAAAAGAATATTCTTTAGAATATTCTATTTTTTCATCTTATAATTTATTATTCAACATACATATTAATTTTAATATACATATTAATTTGTTAAATATTTTTATTATGATCATAATTATTATTAAAATTAATATTTTATGATACATAATAACTAATTTTATAATATTATATTTTTAATTACAACAAAGTAATATTTTATAATCTTAGTAATATAACAAATATTTTAAATATTATTTGTTTAAGTTAATAACTAATATAAATTTATAATATATAAAATTTATAAATTAAATTAATTTATTCAAAAGACTTTAAATGAGTTTACACCATTTTGATGCAAGTGAATAATGTAGCACCAAGATAGTGCTGCACTATTCACTTACACTATTTTAGTGCAAATTAGGGTATCAGTTGGAAAATAATTGATGTCCATCTTACATCAAATTGATGTAAGAGCAGACTTGCAGAAGAAGAATAGACTTGCAGAAAAGATGTAAAAGGGTATCAATTTAAGACGCTCTTAAGGAAACGAGCCATGGGCACACAAAATTAACTGGCTTTTCATGGACTAAAAGTTCCATTTTGATTCTCTTCGGTAAGAACTCATAATCGGTTTCTTTATTCATATATATAAAAAAATAAATTAAAAAATTATAATTGATCATAATAAAAAAATATTATCTCAACTCTATTTTAATTCTCAATTAAATGGAAGTGATCATTTTAGTGACAGAAATAAATACTAATTTGGTATTATTTTTTTAGATTTTTAAAATTTTAGTATAAATTTATATTTTAAAAAAATAAATTTATGTATGTAAAATTTTACATAATCCCATAAAAGTGCAATATGTAATGGGTAACATATGAATTACAAATTAAATTTATCAAAGGCGAAACTCAAACACTGAATTATAAAAAAAATTGAGTTTGAACGTAATAAAAAAAATATTTTAAAGATTAATTTTTAAATATATATAAATTATATTTAAATTTTATTCGATAAATAAATCAACAGAAAAACAGAAAGATCATCTACGATAAGTTTTTATTTTATATATTTTTAATTTTTTAATAAGTTTGCCTGTCTAAACTGCAATCCATCTTGAGTTGATTTAGAAATCTTCTAATCTGTCCAAATGACGGACCGATCCCTCCTATCCTATCATACGATGGATTGATCTGAATTAATCCGTTTCCTATCCTATCATACGATGGATTGATCTGAATTAATCCGTTTGACCAGACTATTCTTAAGCTACTAGGTCATGAA
>JBBMKF010000105.1:653490-674532 GCA_037834155.1 Curcuma caesia
AATTAGCGACGGAATGGTAATTTACGTCGCTAACTCTAGCGACGGAAATAATATTCCGTCGCTAATTCGTCGGTAAATCCAGTTTATTTTGTAGTGACTTGGCTATCTCGACTGCTCGAATACAGACCCGACTACTTTACTCATTCATTCGTATGCTCAATCTCGATCTCAGTCGCCCGCCATTGCTCTTGGCCTTAAGCGGCTTGGCTGCTCATTCTCTCTCTCGGTCTTGATCGACTCTGCCTTGACAAACTTGATCACTCTATGTCACTCCGACGCCATCCTTCCCTGGTACCTCCTTATCTAAAGGCAACCTAATGACACTTAGCAACAGGACGCTCAAGCGTGTGGGCTCTGCCACAAGAGGGAGACGATTATTAGGTTGCCAGGCTTCTATCCTCTCGGTTTCCATCGTCAGCTAAAAAGACAAGAATGATCCGCATACCTGAGTCATAGGACGGTTGTTAGGTCTGCAGACCTTGTCCCCTAGATGCTATTTTGTCTGCTCCGTTCTCAGGGGTGTACAGAATCTGCCCTCGCAACCACCTCGCGCATCCTCATAGACATTTCTTTCAATGAATATATAAACTCCGGCACAGGTATGAAAAGCTCTCTCTGAAATTTTTTTTCCTATTCTTCAAACACTATTTCTCTTTTCCTCTTTGTTATTTTTTTGGACTGACTTGAGTGTTGGAGTGGTCCCGTCAGGAATCTCTGACGCTCTGCTAATCCGCTTGTTCAGTTTCCTTCTTCCTCAAATTATTCTCGTCGACGGGATCTAACAATTGAGATGGTATATCCTTGACTGATGACTTAATTATCTGTGGCATCTAATCGGAACACCAGTATTTATCATCTGTGCGGGCAGAGCGAGGAAAGGTGAGAGTGGAGGACAAGTTTTCAGCCCTTTGGTTATCTTATAGCGAAGTGGCTGTGGCTATCGCCGCGAAGTGCCGATGGAGTTTGTGGGATGGTTAATAGGACCGGGCCCACTTGGTCGAGGATGAGGAGACAGGTGGGCCCACACGCGACAGTGAGCAGCGAGCAACATTAAAGAAATAGGTGTGCAAAAGGCCAATCGACCTCGCACGCGTCCTTCTGTCTTTCTGCGGAAGTAAACACTTTCTACGTACGAACGGGTGAAGAAGAAGACACGTGAGCAGTCAACGCTCTAAACCAACCAATACGCTTGCCTGTTTCCTGTGTCCCGCATGACAGGGGACCAGCAGACCTAGGGCCCACGTCGTTCGCCCTATAGCTAGGCCTAGGCCAGCCGCACCTGGCCTGCATGTGTACTTCTTCGTATCGGTTTTTTATTGCGGAGGAAAAACGGAAAGATGCCGCCGCAGACGATGTCGGCGGTACGGCCGCGACAGGTGCCGGTTGGCCGCCTCGCCTTCGCCGCTGTCGCCGTCGCGGCCGTCACCGGCTGTACCGGGTCGACACGAAGGGTTTTATTAATTAAATTTAGTATAATATTTAAATTTATTTATTTATTGGCTTCTCGCATTTCAACGGCAGTATTACGACACGATGTGCCTTTTGTTTCGTTTAAACTAACCATAATTCATAAACCGTAAACTAAACCGAATAAATAAACCAAACCAAATCGAACCGAATTAAACCGGCAGATGTCTCTTTTTTTTACGCTTCTCTTTCCCTTCTCCTTGTTAGTTGAGTTGCACTACGTTTGAGTCGGCGCCAGTCAGATGATCTCCGGTCCTCTACGCAGAGGTTGATGTCGCCGCCCGTGGAGCATGATTACATCGGCCTCTCGGAGCGGAAATCCTCCGCCGGCGGGGTCGAGGAAGGGGATCTCAACCTCGAGGCGACGGAGCTCAGGTTGGGGCTGCCTGGGTCGGAGTCGCCCCACCGCGAGGTGAAGGTCGGGCTCACCCTGGATTTGCTCCCCAAGGGTTTCGTCTCCGGTGCTAAGAGGGGGTTCTCCGACGCCAACGATGGGGGCGGATCTGTGGTGAACTTGGCACAGGGCGGCGGCTTGTTCTTGCAAAAGGGGGAGGTCGCGGCCGCAGACAGTGCGGTGCAGATTTCGGGGCAAGGGAATGTGGGGCAGGACCTGGCGGTGAAAGTGGCTGGGCAGGAGCGGAAGGTCACAACGCAGGGCCAGGGCCGTGGCTCCGTCGGGAACGATAGTCCGGCTGCTCCTGCAGCTAAGTAAGTGATTTTAAAAAGCTCCTAGTGTGCTAGAACTTGAACGGTTGAGATTTTACTTCGGTATATTCATGAGTCTTCATGTGCTTTGACTTTTGATGCATAGTTTCAATCTTTTATTCGAAATTTGTTGAGGAAGTAATCCATATTACAACCACAGTGCTCTACGACTCACCTGCCCAAAGATTTATTCTATTTTGGCTGCAACCTCCATGGTGATATAGATAACAACTCAATACCCATGGGTAGGGAAGAATAATCAAGAGATTTAAATTATTGGAAGGTATGGTTGGTAAAGGGAATCATGAAGAATATAAATGAAATCTTACACATTCATGTAGACCTAACCATGGGTCTAGACCCAACCCGGAACCGGTTAATGGGTTAGTTACCCATTGACCTGGTTCTACGGGCTCACCTTATAACCGTCGGTTCACTGGTTTTTATTTTTAAAAAATCTTAATTGTTTAATTTTGTTTTAGATTTTTTTTTTCAAATGAAAGCCTTTCATTTAATAATATTTATAATATTTTAATAATATTAATAGTGCGGTTCAATATAAATTAATTTATTTGTTTTAAAATTTTCAATGTGGGACTATTCTACCTTTTCGTTGAAGCTAATTTTTCAACCTATTTGCCTTGAATTTTCTAATGTGGAACTAACTCATTAAATTTATTAATCTTATTTAACTCTCTTAATATGTTACTTATTGGTCTTATTCTATCTTTTTATCCATTTAATATTGAGTTTACAGAGACTATTTGACTTATATGATATATCCAATAATAAATTTGCCAAGAGATATAATTTGTTAATAATAAAATTATATATATAATGAAGACTATCATCAAACATACAAAATTAATCAAAGTATATAACTTATGTGATATATATGTCTCATCACATTAAAAAATAATAATGTTAATGTTAGATAAAAAACCATTGGTATTAAAAAACGGAGATGGTTTAGGATTTAGTATATTCTTCTCAATTTACTTTGGCTTCCAACTTTTTAGAAGCTCAAACGCTACTTGATGATTGAACGAAGGTTACAAAAAGAATAAAAGGAATGCAACTTTCAAAGGACTTAGAGCTGTCAAACGGGCCAATCTATGGCAGAGCAGGCTAACCCACTAAAAACCCATCATATGGCGAGGCGGGACGGACCGACCCACCAACTTGGCGGGTTGGGAAATCTTCAACCTAAACCAAACCAAGGCGGATTGCATGTTAGACGGGCCAACTCATGGGTCTGTCAAAAAATAAAAAAATATTAAAAATACTAAAAATTTTAAGTTTGGATTACAGTTTAAATTGGTCAAGTTGAAATTTTTAAGCTTGAATTGTGATTTAGACGGATCAAGCCCACTAATCCATTAATTTTTTTACTTTAATTTTAACATTTAAAATAAATAAATAAACTTTCCCAACCTGTGGGCCAACCCACATGGATCGCAGGCCTAGGCGGATCAACCTATCTGAACTCATTTTAAAATGGATTGATAAAATTTCAACCCAACCCGCATAAATTGCTTGGCGGGGCGGGCCAACCCGACGGGCTCAATCCAAATTGATGGCTATAAAAAGACAAAGTAAAAGATTTTGATACTGAAGGAACTAACGAATTATTGTTAAGATAACAATCAAAGTCCCACATTGGAAATATATGAAAAAGATCCTGGAGTTATAAGATGGAAAATATCTCATTGGTACGAGCCCTTTTAGGTAAAGTCCAAAAACAAAACCATGAGGTCGTGGGCCTAAAGTGGACAATATCGTACCGTTGTGGAGATATATATGGATTCCATCGGATCTAATAGTGGTATCAGAGCGGGTCCATGTGGTGGGGGCTCCTAATTAGGGGTCAGTTGGGACCGTTAAGGGGGTGGATCCGTACCAATAAAAAGTTCGTTGGGACCGTTAAAGGGGCAGGTCCGTTAGGATCTGTACCAATAAGGGGTCCATTGGGACCGTTAAGGGGGTCCGTTGGGATCTGTACCAATAAGGGGTCTGTTGAGACCGTTAAAGAGGGGATTCCAGTGGTCCTTTGTTTGAGGGATAGATTGTTGGGATAACAATCAAAGTCCTACATTGGAAATATATGGAAAAGATCCTGGGGTTATATGAGGCCTTTTAGGTAAAGCCCAAAAACAAAACCATGAGGGCGTGGACCCAAAGTGGACAATATCGTACCGTTGTAGAGATATATATGGATTCCATCGGATCTAACAATTATGTGTCTTTAATTTCCTTATATCCTAAGTGGATAGATATACAATTTAAATAAGTTCACAACTTTTTTAATTTTTAAAATTTCCACATTTATATGCCACATCTTTGCTATGGTTTCAAAAGTAAACATGAGTTTATTGGCAGCAATTACAAATTGAATTCACTATATGTATATATATATATATGAATTTGTAATATGCATGTAGCTTAGCCAAGATCAATTATATACCCTTACTGAAGGAAATTATAAATTCAAATTATAGATGGATATATTCTTCTTCTTGTTTTCAAAAAAGCAAGTTCAGAGTAAGTTAATTGATAAGCCACTAAATTTTATTAAGATGAATGTATAAATTGCAAATTTAACAAAGAAATTTAAGTTGTCACATCAAATTGATGTTGATTTGTACCATGTGTTGACACAAATGACAGTATGACACCCATACAATATTGCTTTGAAAATCAATATACTTTCTATCGAAGAGAGTATAGTTTGTTGAGTCCCATAAATTTAATTTCTAAATGGTTCAAAATGTCTCTTCCATGAAATGACATTAATAAGCAAGGACGTAATTCTATGCTGCTGTTCTATGGCTGTGCCGGTCAGACAGTACAAATGAACATAATAGTCATTAATTCATGTTATTCTCTTTTTGTTTCATTTTGAGCAATTTTATTTCCTAATTTTTTGAAAATATGGTGTATTCTTTTGAGATATTAAAATTCTCTTAGTTATTAACATTTCTATTTTATTTTATTTTTTCTTCTGAATTTCTTAAAAATGAGAATCTCGAGTACATTGATACTGAAGCCTTTACTCAAGCTTGTTGCTGTACCATAGAACATTTTGTTCTGTCTTTCACTAGATTCTTTTCACTCTTTGCAACAGTAGAGTTTATTATGTGGTCTCTAGTTTAGCATTGGATGTCAATATTTGGATCTTATGCTTATTTGAAATCATAAATATTTGCAAAGGATATGAGATGCATATTTTTTCCAGAGGCCTACTAACCAATCTATCTAGTTAATTGATCATGTATGACATAATTGTGATTAATTATGTAAATGGAAGTTTTGGTTAGTTTCTGTTATGCAGAAAGAAGTCAGAATGTTAACAATGTACATGTACATGGCAGGGCACAGGTGGTTGGTTGGCCACCGATTCGTAGTTACCGGAAGCATACAATGACTATAAATCCAACTAAGATTAAAGATGATGCTGATGGAATACAAGAGCTAGGGTGTTATGTGAAGGTTAGCATGGATGGAGCCCCTTATCTCAGGAAAGTTGATCTGAAAATATACAAAAACTATAGGGAACTTTCATCAGCACTTGAGACAATGTTCAGTGGCTTCACAATTGGTGAGCTTTCGTCTATTCCTTATTATTCGAAATAGATATTAACTAATAATGTTATTTAATCCACTTGTACGTTTCTTTATGCTATTATTTGCAACATTCCTCATCCTTGCTTTTATAGTTAATCTTGTAATAATAAATATTGAAGCCTTAACTCAATTTTCCCATGAAAAACGAATACAATCATTCATGAATTCTGCCTGTCTAGCCAAATGTTTTCTTTTCCCATCTTTTTTCTTTACATCCTTTATTCAGGAGAGTATTCTGGAAGGAATCTAGACATTTCTATTGTCAAATTCATTATGTTGGAAGTTAGTGTAGGGGGAATGATATTATGGTGTTTTCAACCTTCTAATTCCCCTTCAATTTCATCTCAGTTGGTTCTAATAATGTTGTAGTTTTAGAAGGAGTTTACTTCTTTTGCCATTCAATGTTTTCAGATCAGTGTGGTTCTTGTCGAATACCCGGCAAAGAGGGATTATCTGAGAATCATTTGATGGTTCTTCGGAATGGTTCTGGGTATGCCATTACTTATGAAGACAAGGATGGAGATTGGATGCTTGTGGGTGATGTTCCATGGGAGTAAGCACCTTATCTGCTTATTCATATTTATCAATTTTAGTCAAAAGGAAGGCCACCTGTGGCATGTTGGACTCTCTACGTTAATATGCCATGTATTTTTCTTTTCACTAATTCTGTGTTTCTGCCTGGGAGAATGAAAGCAACTAGTCATTATGGTCACGAATTGTCAGTTGTATCGGAAAATTGTTTGCTTCCATTCACTTTCTTCTGTAAGGAAGATATTCAGATGTCCCAGAACAAGCTTTATGTTGAAAGTGTCCTCATTTTGCTTCTAATTAAGTCCATGTATCTCGAATTTCAGGATGTTCACAAACTCATGCAGGAGGCTGAGGATCATGAAAGGTTCAGATGCTATTGGACTTGGTTAGTACATAATCTTTCCTTGTACTACATTTCATTTTCCAGATTTTTTATCGGATGTACAGTGTACTTCATCATTACATGCGAATTTTGTGGAGGTAAATATAAAGAAACATTCCTCATTTGATTCTCTAGCATTTTGCACAAAATTTTTGGCTATTTTGATTAATCTGCTTACTTTTTACGAAACCTTAGACTAACAAAACAAAACTATGCTTCTCTCTAGCTCCAAGGGTCATGGAGAAATGCAAGAACCTGAACTAGACACATTATCATGTCGCCAAGAATGAACGCAATAATCAGATATCTGTAAGTGTGGTTGTGAATGGAAGTTGAAAGGGTGTTAGTCATCATCAATTGTTTTACATATCTTATGCTTTGTGGCTTGCTGTTCTGAATAGACTGTGAAAGCGTGTTACTAGGTTCTGATGCTTAAGTCAGGATCTAAGTTTGGTTAGACTATGCTTGCTTAAATTTCTGGATATCTCCTTTGTAATTGTAATATAAATGTTTGGATCAACTTATTAGGCTCCATTTACTGTTTTAAATTCACTCTAGGATTCCACTCTGAATCAACCATTTGATTGATGCCACTGCTTAGAATGGGAAAAATGGAATGGTTCTCTGTGTGGTCTAGCCCTAGTTTTTCAAACACATGGCTGGGTTCGATAATGAAAGGGCTAGAATGCTGTTATCCCTCTTATTTATATTCTGATTCAGCTCACAGACAATTAGCTAGCTTACATATAATTTATAAATATGTAATATAATAACATATAACTTATAAGATTATATTTAGAGTTTTTATAATTAAGATAATTAATATATAATTTGTATTTTAATTTTTTTTTGATAATCTAGATATTTAAATTTTCGGCTCAATTAATTTTGGAGGCAGATGACTTCCTCCTCTCATTCACCTATTAAATAAATTTGAAAGTGAATGATTTTTCATTTTAAATTTTTTATCTAATATCTTACATGTAAATTATAGTTAGATTCAAACGGTGCCATGGTGGTGTACTATATGATGTATGTAACCCATGTCAATTAAAATAATCAATATATAATAGATTTTGACTCATTTATTAAATGGGTCAAATTCAGATTAGAATAGGACGTGCCCTAGATAAATAAAACATGACCCATTATGGTATAATCGCCCCTTCTACATAAATGCATTTCCTCATTTTATATATTAATAAACATTAGTAATATACTCATAATATAAGTATCACTATCCTATCATCATTGTGTATAATAATATTGTTGCACCCATTAACACTTCAATCCTAAAAATGACTACTAATGGTAAAACACTTAGGGAAATATATAAAAGAATTAGATTTAATCCCAATCAAAATAAATATTCTAAAAATCGACAATCAAACGAAACTTAAACACTTGAATTATTAAAAATAAAATAAGGAAAAAAAACACCATACTTGGGCCTCGTCACCTTCTTCCTTCTCGTCTTGGCATGATGGCCACAAAGTCCCTGCGATCTTGAAGGAGAGCATTGTCATCATCATAAGGCATATCATTTACTACAAATTACAAGGAAGAAAAATGTTAGACCTTGGCATTTTTCATATCCTCTGTTGTACCATAATGAACAATCTTATACAAACAAATCATAAATTGTCAATGGAATCGTCCCCATTGCAGATACACAACGAAATAGAATTCCTTAGCACCTTTTAAGCTGTGTGCAAGTTAAACCAAAGGTACCTGGATCCAAGGTGTAGATTACACTAGTGCATCCCTATCTTTCATAAGCAAGCTCCAGCATCATATGCAAATCTGACTTGCCTTCAAGCTCGGAGATATAAAAAATCAGGCGTGAAAGCAAATACGCCTTTAAATATCTTTCTAATCCACCTCGACTCTTTTCCCCATGAAGATACAAATACATATATCATTCATAGCAAAGGACATCTTACAAATGTGGAGGCAGGAGAAAATACATTGTAAGAAAGACACTACCACCAAAAACGTAGTAAAAAAAAGAAAAACAATAGCTCCACATGTTTCACAAGCCATCAACTTTTGCTACCAGTAGGTTTAGTTTGCTTTGTTTTGGCCATACTAACAAGATCACTGAAAAGATTATTGTCGAGCTTTGATGGTTTGTTCGATTGGTGCACGTATGAGGGGGAGGATGTAGGCATCTGGTAGGAAGAAGTCATGCTTGAATAAGTGTTACTATCTTGCACAGAGAGCCCATACATTCTCTGTGAGAGCTCATTTGCTCTGGAATAAGCATATGCAGATCTCGATGGATCATAGTACTGAGCATCAAGTCGCTGGCCAAATCCATATCCTGTCGAGTGAAAGCCTTGCATTGTCTGTTGAACCATACCTACATAACCTCCAAACATTTGTTGTGGATAAATAGGCATCACCTGGCTGTTCTGCATTGGAGAATACATGCCTGGAAACTGACTGCTTGGTCCAAATTGTTGTTGTAAACCACCTGTAAGCTGGGTACCCGATATATACTGTGGATGCAATTGCCCCTGCTGACTTCCTGGCATAGACTGTGGCGGCTTAGCGCCCAGCTGTCCACCTGGCATGGGTTGAGTTATGGCTCCAAGTTGCCCAGCTTGGAGTGGTTGAGGCTGCAAAGCAGGTACTTCATTCTGCAATGGTTGTGCTTCCCATGGCGGCGGGGGTAAAGCCCCATCTTGCTCACTTGCACCTGTAGTAAAAGGAAAGAAAAATCACCCAAGCAATATGAGTTGGCAAAGATCTCTGAGGAAAATATCTCACAAGACTACATGAAAAGAATCATAGAATCAGTTCTCTTTCTTAATCAGAATCAGTGAATCGTTTCTCTTTCTTAATTGCAAAAATGTCTACGATGATGATAAAGAATCCTTTTTTCTGAACACCTGAAGTTGCCAAGGACACCTGTTCCTAGCATTAAGCAAGATCTAGGAATCCTCATTGATTTGATAGCTTGCTTAAGCCATGCACGCATGGGCGTCAAGTCATACATTTACTTTATGCCACAGACTAGTACGACAATATGGCACAAGCATTGGAAAGCAAATTCATTGAGAGACAAATAACAAAAGGACCGACACCAAGTGAGATGCATTGAGAGACAAATAACAAAAAGACCGACATCATGTGAGATGTGCAACCTCTGAAAATATAAATTCATACGTTTTCATATGTAGCTACATGTGCATGCATGTATGCCTATATGCATGCATCATACATAAAATACAATTGTATTGTTATGATAAGAAGACGTAAAGAGAATGCAAGTAATATTCAAGAGACACAAACTACTCGTAGTTTACTCATCAAACAATAAATATAGAAAGCAAAGACCTTAGGCTAACAAGATAGACAAACACTATACGAAAAGCAAATGCATTTTCTGGTTTCGGCAATTTATCCTTATTTTACAAGGAATAGCTCTCCAACATCAAACAACATGAATGATTAAAAAAATCAAATTATTGAAAACAACGCTGAGAAACAAAAGACAGGAATGAAGAAGGATTAAGTAATGATCTTACCGTAGCCCATTGTTTGCTGCTGTGGGTTATGTGCTGGAGCAAGTTGACCATTCCATGCATTTGTTGCCTGGTTTAGATGTACTCCATTGTCATGACTGTGCTCAAATTGGGATGCTGCTAAGTTTGGAAAGCTTCCATTACCAAAGGGCGCAGAATGTGATTGTGATGTTTGCAGCTGAAGGTTGGACACACCAGGATATATCTGTTGTGGTGAAAATGCAGAATTTGAATCAAATAAGTATGTAGGAGGTGTGCTACTGTTATAGTTAGTTGGAGGGAACATGTCTGCAAGAGCTAAGATGTTCTGGTCTGAAGCAGAATTTCTTGCTGGTTGGGTGACAGGAACTAGAGCTAGCAGATCATCCGTTGCAGGCTTGTTAAAGTTGTCGCCGCTAAGAAGGTCCATATTTGGATCTATTTTAACTGACGAAGATTTTGAACCATCAGATTGAGGTGGTGCTGGCAGCAATAATTGCTGTACAGGAGGTTGATTATTTGCACTTGTGGTTGTAACTGACAACCTATTCCTGAATGTCAAGACCAATAAAAATAAATAGGGGTAGCAAATTTTTGAAGTATTGTAGACGAAAGCTGAAGTATACAAGGTTTCTGTGAAAACTACTCAAATCTTTCATTAACAAGTCTGTTAATTATGATGAATTAAATTGATTATTAAGCTTTTTTGTATAAAAATTCCGAATTTGTATAACATGGCATGGTTATTAGGTGAAGCAACTACCACAAATACCTCATATAGAGTAAATTGTAAAAAGAAAAAATTTACTACCTTTGCTCTGAATCTTTGCTAGATGAAGAATCGTTAACATTTACAAGTGCCTGGAGAGGTTTTTGCTGCTTCTCAATGGGGACTGCAATTCCAGCAGCTATAGCATCATGCTTTGCTAGTACTTTCTGTAAATTATCATTCAAAGCAAGTCCTTGGCTTAGTAGCTCCTCATGTCTGTGGTAAAACAAGAAATGGTTTATGCATAAAAAACCTCATTCTTGACAAATGATGAGAAAAAATAACTTATGAAATATCAAAATATTAATTAAATGCCACATCTGACAGGAAATGCAAGTATCAGAAAATTTAATAATAAACATAAGAGAGAGTTGAACAAATAAAGCAGGCAAAGGAAGGAAGAATTATACAAGAAATTCAATTAATGTTACTTGAATGTGCAAATTTTTCACCATTTCTTTTGCACAAGGAGATTAGCTACTATGGAACTTCACTAATCTGTTTCTTCCAAAGGTCATAAAACACGAGGAGAAAAGCAGACTTACGATGTTGTGTTAACAAGATGGACGACTCTCTGTCGGTAAGTACGGCATTGACTGACAAGGTCAGTAATTACCTCTTGTTTAAGCCCCTGCAATAAAAAGCCAGCCACTCTGGTTGAGGATTTTCAACATTGAATCCAAACTTTGTGCCGAAAGTTTATCATAAATGAATAGGTAAAAGTAAAAGAACATTGTTATTGACTAATGTGAGATATGATCTTCTAGTTCCAAAGAGTGCAACTCAGACAATCTACATACAAAATTCCCTTCAAATGTTAAATCGGTTTAATAAATAAAAACAAAACTCTCACATATGATTACTAAGATTCCAAAATAGTCGTTAAAATCTTATAATCCCACAACCCGAAAAAAATGGTCTCGATGATCCAAATCTCAAGTAGGACATAAATTGGGTTTGAATATGGCAAATCCAAAAGTCAATCCTATGTTTAGATAGAATCTCAAGCATGACAACCATGACATAATGGCAAAATGGAATAGACATTCACATAAATGTTTTAAAGTTTCGCCATTTGCAAAAGTAGACCTTATTTTGGAAACATCATCTAAGGAAACCTTGAACCCTTTCTGAATAAAGATCTCTTTCTTATTGTCATTGTTGTCAATCTTATAGAAAGTTACTACTTGCTATTTCTAAATGCAGTACTTAACAGTTATACTATATCGTATATGTAAACCACTACATGAATTTTTAAAATATGTTAAATGACATTAGACTATGTGACAATAATCTAGATATTGGAAATTAATACATATATTAATGGTCCTAAATATGATTTTCAAAAATGATTTCTTTTAAGATACTTGGACTCTACATTTACCTTCTCCGTACTCGTGTAGGATACTTGACACTTGAACACCGATACTCCAATTAGACAATAATTGAAATTTCTATTGCTCACATGTGAAAAAATTTAGAAATAGGCATGTCAAACCCATGTTGAATACTTATACATGAGTCCAAGTAACATAGAATCTCATCGATCATATTCAAGATAACCTTCATTACTGTTTCCTAAGGTTTGAAATCTCATTTAGAGTCAAGGATTCAGTTCCCAACCGAAACAAGATAGTGTTCTTTCGACTGACACATTGTGCTACATGCATCGAGAAGGAGGAATAGGAGAAGATGAAGAAAAGGAGGTATAAGATTTACTTGTGAAAAATACTTAGCCAATCATTTTGTTCCGCAATTTCGGATTTGTTTCATTGTTTACATTTGCGTTGTTTCATCATTCGTGGCTTATCGCTAGAGAACAAAGGCTAGGGATTGGGCATTGTTGATTCAATCAAACGATGACCTTACAACGAAAATGAGATGATGACGAAGATGAACTTGCACCTATAGAGAGCAGGATGAACTCATGAACGAAGGATGAGCTTATGTATGATGTCATGGATGAAGGATAAGTTCATAGATGATGTCACGAAAAAGGATATGCTTGTGTATTAGAGATTTTACACCTCGAGTGCCACTCAATAGGCGGAACAAAATTTTCCATGAAGGATATGCTTGCATATCGGAGATTTTTCACCTTCTCATGTGTCAATCGGCAGGTAGAATTTTTTTTTGCATGCGCCAATCGACAGAATAGAAATTTGAAACTATAGTGTGTTTTAATATTATTATAGTTGATGAGCGTGTGGAGAGAAGAAAGCTAAAACTTGAATTGTGTGAAGAAAATTTACAAATTAAAGGTTGTAGTTAAGTAGAACTCTTGATGAGAGTGTAACCAGAAGAAAGTTAAAGCTTGAATTGTGTAAAGAAATTTTATAAACTAGAGGCATTAGTTAGTAGAACTCAAACTGAAGCAGGTATTGACAAATAATCATTAATAGGATCAAAGTGAGCAATTGACATGGAGAGGAGCTTCTAGAATTGACTAGTATAAGATTAATACAAAAAATATCATCGAGAGTAATGGGTGTAGCTCCTACAAATAATAAAATTAGAGAAAATAAATTGAGAGAAAAACACATATACAAGATGTACAATAGATTTTATAGTAAAATGAGTTGAATCAATTAGAGATAGGAAGGTGTAAGGGGAAGAAGAAGACAAAAAAAAAACTAATTTATATGATTAAAAAATGCTTTAATTGATTTGAATATAACTAGTAATGCAGTTCGACATTAACTTAATGAAGCAATAAGATCCATAAGTGAACAATAATTCGAGAAACATGGTTTGATAGCAACAAAAATTATGATTGTTATGTTAAATTAGGATGTAAGGGTTACAAAATCCACTATTGAATCCCTTCCTATTACTAGGTAGGATCAACCTTGCTCCCACATTGTACAGCTATGCCAAAATTAGAAGTAATATTTGAATGGGTAAAAGAAAGAATCAAGTCTCAACTCTTACCTCTTTGTTTCTAGGATCTAAAGCATTTAACATCTCAGCAAGAACATCTACGATACCACCAGCATTCTGAATTTCAGTAAGGCTGCGAAATTAAATGGAATCATCAGTAAATGTGAGCCAAAATGCTACTCTTCAAGTGTGAAGTAATCTCATATACCATGGAACATTATGGATATAAAATTTTGAATAAATGAAACTATAACCTGGCAAGCTCAGGGAACCTACCCTGATTTCTCTTAATCGTTTAAACACTACTGTCTATAATTACCCTCAACCATACACTTGCATTATATTCTCCAGGCACCAAGTAATATGGGTGAAACCAATGATTTTTGCCATAGCTTAATCCCACAGCTCAACCTAAAGGGAAGAAAGGAGTAGGATAACTCAATTTTGTAGATCATTCATGCTGGAGCCATCACCAACAAGAAATAAGGAATTACGAGTGCGTAAAGAGAGAAAATGGAAAAATTACCAATAAGAAAGCCATGATATCAGCGTGTTTGGATATACTACGGCACAACTAGTCCTTGACAGTGTTATCCTTATAATCCTTATCTAACACAACACCCACTCTGTTCTTATTTTAAATTTCTGCTTTATACAAAATTTTAAACCTATATTACATATTTCTTCACTTGACTTTGCTCCAACCCATATTGTTTCACGTGAGCTTAGTATTTACTATCATCCTAATCATTGCAGCTATCAATTATAGTCCTTTCCTCAAAACTATCCTATATTTCGAATTGCTAACCCAATCCTACAATCATGAACTAACTGCTTCTTACCATCATTGACTCACAACACTGAGAATCTTTTGCTAGCCTGCATTACATTCAAGTGCTGAAGATGGAGCATATTTGGCAACCTCCTAACCCCCACCCCAACCTTAACATATGTACATGGATGAAGAACCCTCATGTTTCATACAAGTGATGACCTAGCCTCATAACAAATATGGTTAAGATCCATATCATGGTTTTACCTTCATAATGTTGGCTGTAAATGACTGACGCACACCTCAATCTTGTATCCCAACTTGGTACTTCCATTAATAGTTTTCAAATTTCCATACTAGTGGACATGCCCAATGAAATCTAAATTTTAAGGTACTGGAAAATACAGGAAAGGAATGTTTTGAAAGAAAAAGTATGCAACTTAATGGGACTGCCATCGATATCCAAAATTTTAAACAAGTTCAGTGGAACAATGAATGAACTGATAAAGAGTGCAGCGGAAATTGTAATTTCATGTTAATGAACTGAGAATTCATGCAAGCATTAGACACCCCCCTTGACAGGCCAAGCCATCCCAAAAGACATACTTTCTTATAACTTAGATGTTTTGATGCCCCAACTTATTAGAATAGCCCATTCATACACAACTAGAACAAAGTACTATTAAGAAAGGTAAATCATTGAAGTGAAAAACAAAACTAAAGTCATTAACAAGAAAAATATATAATTCAAGAGTACAATGAAGAAAAATATGAAAACATAATAAAGTACCTCAAAGCAGGAAATTCAGATGCAACTGAAGACTGAGGTGGTTCAGTTTGATAACCGGGGGTTCGCATTGATGGAGGATAAGTTTGCAGAGGTTGCGTCTGTGGAGGAGTAAAGATAGGTGGAGATGTATCTGTTCTTGGAGGGAAAACAGCTCCAGCTCTCTGATTAAAACAGAAGAAATTAAAGATAAGAAAAAACACTAGCAAATCATGATCACTGTTTACAAAACTTCACCCAGTTTACGTCTTTAGACCTTTTGATAAATTTAACATCGGCAATAGTAAGATGCTATCTTTAGAACGAAACTTGTGCGAAGCAGCCCTTTACACATGTAAAGGTCAATGATTCGATTATCAGATCTAGCTCCGTTTTGATCTCAAGCATTTGCAACTAAAAAATCAAGATTTAATGAACCAAAGACAAAGGATGTGTAGGTCCACTTCCGATGGATTTTGCGTGAAGCGCCCCGTCATCTAGATTTGTGTTCCTATTTTAAGGAAGTTTAAAAATTACAAAAGCATACCAACAGTTCCTGATAGGCAGCAAAATATTGCGGATATCTTGCCCGAGGACCACCGAAAGCTTCTTGCCATGTATCTATTAATATGAGTATCTTTTCCTTAACATGGAAATCAGAATGCTGTGTGAAAAAGAGTAAGGAAACATGATTCAGTGTTGAATCAACTACGAATACCAAAGGATGTCTGAATGGAAAAAAACAAGAACCTTCTTTTTGAAAATCTTGACCATCTCATGCAATATATCTTTCTCAGCAACATGCATGTGCACTATGTCCCCACAATTTTTAACAATTGTTTCTAAAAGCTGGAAAAGAAAAACAAAATAGTTGGAAGTTGGATAAGATAAACAAAGGTATGGAAGACTCATATTATTTTCTTGGCGATCTCTCCTTGCAATAAAATGTTTATTATTTATAGGTAAAGAATTAATCTCTAACAAAAACAATAGTACAAACTACAAACAACAAGACCACAATGCTAACTATTTTGATCGCCTACACGTATTGTACCATTGAACTTTATGAACAGTTAGTAAAACCAATATTTTGGATGAAAAGTTGAAGCTCTAGAGGACATTGAAAGGTTAAAGTTGTGCTTCATATGAGGAAAGAAAATGTAGAGGGAAACAAAGTGGCAGAAAATTTCTCTAATCACCCTTTCCCTTGGTTCCATTTGGTGGAATGGGGAACCGAAGGAAAGCACTAGGGAAATGTTTACTCAGTTTGCCCTAAATATGCTTGTGCCTGATTTGGTTGAAAAGTCATTGTTCACAACAATAGAGCTCAAATCTGACCTAAAAAATTCAAATTTTATTTCTTTTAATTTATTAATTTTGTAACAAATAAATTTTGAAAATATAAGATTTTCTCCTTCTTTCCTTCTCTCTAAGAGTTGTAAGGGAACTCTACTTCCTTCATTTCCTTCAAAGAAACCAAAAGTGGGGAAATATTTGTCTATCTTTTCCCTATGATTTTTTTACTAGCCTATTTCTTCCAAGCTGATTTCTCAGAAAACTAGGCCTAAAATATAGAAAAGAAAATAAAACTCAAGGCAGTGGAATAATAAAACTAGCTCCGAGGCTTTTCAAGTTACATGATGTTTTTAATTACCAAAACCATCAATTTTTTCATAAAGAAAGAGTGTAGTATTCGGATAAAAAAAAGTGTAGTGTTGAACATATGACCTTTAAAAAAATTAATAGCCAAAAACAATCATCACAAGGCAGACACTTAAGAAAAAATCCATGTTAGTTTGAATATGGATTTTGAATCATATGTTAAAATCTACCTATGGTGAGTACCTCTCCATATTTCAATTTGTAGAATAGATTAAATAATCTTTACAGACTAAAGCAATTATCACAAGGCAGAAACTTGAGGAAAAAAAGGCCATGTTAGTTTGAATATGGCTTTTGAATCATATGTTCAAAGCTACTTATGGTGAGTGCCTCTCCACATTATGCAATGAATTAATCATAAAGATGCCTTCAATATAGATCAGATTGAATAATGGAAATAAAAAATCACAAAGAGAAATATAGCAATTACTGGTTATTGTATGTAAACTAAATGAAATTAGATCATCCTTGTCAAAAGAAGAAATATTAGAGAACAAGATGTGTGACAGTGACAAGGTTCTGGTTAGAGTAATGCACACAGCTAAGGAAAGAACCTACCAGATTTATCAACTCACAAACATAGCTGCATCATCAATATTGGAACCCAATAAGAAGAAGCTCCAGCAAATATCATAATAACTGAAACCAAACTTATAGATGCACTTACCGTTAGCGCAAGAAGTTGGACCTTGGAATTTTTATGTGCAATACGTTTCTTGAGTATCTTTACAATATCTTTAGCTTGTCTGCAAACCAAACAAAAATGAATCGAATCACTACTAAGCAAATTTTGCAGTGTGAGATATGGTGAAGTATACACTTGGCAGCGACCATAATTAAATAGCTAGAGGCAAATGTAAATACAGAATTATGTTAGGGTGGAGCCATCAATGTCAATTCAAGGATTGGTCACTGTACTTACCCTTATTTTTGCATTGCAAAGTTGGATTCTTAAACTCTAATCACTTGGGCCACAGAGAAGCAAACTGCAATTGACGATGGGGGATCCAGCTGCTTCGGTCATGGAATACAGGATTCCCATGGGGCATCACATAACCAAGCAAATTATTTTCATATATCAAACTGTTCAGCCTGTGACATTCATACATGGGAATCTATTATTAAATTTCCAGACATTTAAGATTATTGCATTTGTTTCAACAAGGCACTGTCGCCTGGTTGGCTTAATGACGAAATATAAGGGTTTCCTTTCTATCTAGAATTAGATTTATTATTGTATTTCTACATGTACACTAGAATAAATGGTATTTATATTTATCTCTCTAATACCCTCCTCAAACTACACAAAAATATTATGAAAACTTGTTATAGATACATCCAATTCTACAATCCCCTTCAAGATTTAGAAATTAAATTTTCTAATTAATCATTGAACTGACAAATGAGATGACAATGTCAATGATTGCACCTTCTCTATAATGAAATGACAATTAATTTCCAAATATTTTGTTCTTCATGGAACAATAATCAGATATTATAAGCCTGATAATCCAATTATAAGCACCTTCTCATGCAACATGGTGCGCCCATTTGCATAGCACATCATTCTGATTTACTTCTTTACTTTTATT
Source organism: Curcuma caesia (assembly GCA_037834155.1). Lineage (NCBI taxonomy): Eukaryota > Viridiplantae > Streptophyta > Magnoliopsida > Zingiberales > Zingiberaceae > Curcuma > Curcuma caesia. The sequence continues at coordinate 672,150 of JBBMKF010000105.1, forward strand.
AGTTGTGTTTAATTGCTTATATTAATTAGTGTTTTGTCACTCACCTTTTGCTATCATACATAAACCATTGTTATATTGCTACCAGCTATTTCTTAAGTGGGATCCTTTTGCCCTTGCCTCCAAATTGACCTAAGATGAGGCATAGAGATGCTGAACCAAAGCATTAGTTGCTTTCCTGAGATTCATTCTGTCACCAATTTTCATGGAAATTTACTCCCTCCGGCCTTTGGAGATTTATTAGTTTGTTTTACCATAAGTTTTCTGCTATATATGCTTTTAAATTTTATGGATATTCTCAATCGTTGTTTTTCAGTTTCATTGTTTTACTATAAATTTGCTTCAATTATGCCGTTAGTATTTCATGGATGTTCTTTTAGTAGTTGTTTTTCAGTTTTATTATGTAATTTTAGATAAATTATAATTTCTTTAACTACATATTCTAGTTATCCAGTCATTATATTGCGTTCATTTATGCTAAGTTATTGTGGCTTCTATGTTGGCAGTTAGTTACAGGCTGTGTATGTTGCATGTGTTCTGTAACACTATTGCCACAGGCTCAACAGCTGATGTATGTACCGATGAAATTGTTGTGTTAATAAGTAGATTCCATCCATTCCATAGAAAATGAAGACTTGTGTCATGATAACAGGAGCTCAGTGAGATTTCATAGACCAACAAGGTTGAATTATAGATCAGATGCACTTAGATATGAACTTTAATAAGGGTATGACATATCCAGCGTGCTAGATAGATAAAGGCATGATGCATTTTACCAATGTAACGATAATTTGAAATTTTGAGCTTTAATTCCCACCCCACCCACCCCAACCCCAAAAAGACCTTCCAGGGATTGCACTTTTTCTTCAGTTTGTCAACAGATTCTATTTAGCAAGGTATTTAAATGCCACAAATTGATAAATAATGTCCCATAAGAGTCTCATCCATAAATTGATCTGTTTCACAAGCTGGCAAAAACAAGGAAAGGAAACTGAAATCTTCTGTAAATAAAGAGATCGTTCCAATTTCCAATAAATCAAAAGAGAGAACCTTTTTTCTTTCACATATGTTGAATTTGAAACTTTAGCAATTTGGACAAATAGGTTAAGCCTTTTCATTTGTAGCAGTGGCTTCCATAACTCGGTTGTGTTCTCAAGTCTCACCACTAATACCAGCAATTTAAACTCCTTCAACCACACTACTGAAATTACTGAATAATAACATATTCAGCAGGTAAACTTCTTGCAACTTTTATATTTAAATTATGAATAAAGATTAAAAAAAGTCAGGATATGAAACCATGTAAGTTTAAGTTATTAAGTTATCCTAAGTTAGTGTCCGCTAAACATTCACAATAATGCAAAAATGCAAACTTCTCAGTTATGGATTATTGCAACCATTTAAGGGATATCTTTTGTACATTTCTCTATAGGAAAGAGCAAGTGATAGATGATCAGTGTCTATGGTAAAATGAAACATCTAAAGGTACAAAAATTAAGGCAACATACAATGATCATTTATCGAAACAACTAAATCAAAGCTTTTTGTATCGGATACTAAATAAGAATACGATGATTCCAGTTTATTAGTGTCATCCAAAGCATAACATTTTTTTGTTGTTGCTATAGTTCCTACCTGGCCTACTGGATGAAAATTCGAGGCCGATAAATCAAATATTTTTTAATTAAAAGGTTAATTAAAATATTTCTGTCTCGTCGCATAGAAACCAACATCACGAAAATCGAGAATTTCGATGGAAAAAAAATGCAAACGACAAAAGAAAGAAACAACAACCAAAATCAATATTCACCACCGAAGAATAACTCACTACAGAAGAAACAGGAGCTCCGACTGAGAAGAAAGAGATAAAGCAGCAAAAGGAGAGAGGAAGCAGCAGCCACTGCAGAATCGCATACCCTAGGTCGTGATTGAGGACATCGCAGATCTCAAGGTTCATTGACCAATCCGGACCGATGAGCACGTCACTCGTGGCTCGATCCACCAGCGTGCCGGCCATCGCCGCAACCCCCCCAAAACCCAAACGACTGGCCGGACCTAGCAAGAAGGATGATGGCGGAAGAGATTCAACGCGAAGAATCGACTGAGCAAGCGATTTCCTAAAGAAGAGGCGTGTGCGCACAGCTCGAATTCGCTTTCCCTTATCTTCGACAGAGAAGGCAAGAGTCGGCGGGGTCGCTCTATTTTGCTGTACTTTAAAATATCTCCCTAAACGGAAAGCAGACAAATTTAACAGGAAAAAATAAATAATAAAAAAAGTATTTTGTTGGGCCGCCCGCCGATGGAATGTCGTCGTGCGTGTTGACTTTCAGAAGAGGATTTGGCTGTTTCTTCCTAGTCCAGCAGACAGGAAAATCGAACGTCTCGC
>JBBMKF010000105.1:678444-697270 GCA_037834155.1 Curcuma caesia
TTTTTAATAAGAAAATGTATTAAATGAGCGTTATATATATATATATATATATATATATATATATCCTTTTATGATGAATAATTTCAATGGATAAGGATGAGAATATTTTGTTGTGAGTTAGATCCTTAATTACTAGGACCACTCGTCCTTAAATTTAATGCAACACGAGTAACAAAGTTGACGAGTGAGTTTTCTATTAATTAGGGTTTGGTACGGTTTGAGTTATCGATTTAATAAGTAAGCCAAGTTGAAATTTTTTCGTTGGTTTTGAATTACTTCAATTTGAATTAGTCAGACTATATTTTTATTTGTAATTATTTATATCAAACTAAGAAATAGATGAATTGTTTTTTTTTACAAAAATTAGGATGCCCCAAATTATACAAATCATGAAAAGATATCATTTTTAAATAAATTAAAATTAAAAGAGCCCTCTATGAGATGTTTTATCTTTAAAATATTTCATATCCGATAGTGTTATAGTAGTTATCTCTAGTTGCTACAACATATAACAATTACTTGATAGTTGTTATAATATTATTTTTTATTTATAATATTATTTAGTAGTTACGATTAGCTATTACAATGTATAAAAGTTACTCGTAATTATTATTATGTATAAAAGCTATTTATTATTATTTTAAAATAATTTTGATAAAATTTAAATAATTTTGAATAAGTTGATAAGGCTCTTAAATGAGAAAAAAAGGAAACATTAAATAACATTCCATGGAAATAAATTATAAAAATTAAAAAATAGGGGTATTTATGAATGGTGGGAGAGATAAATAGAAAGAATTTACTAGTAGCATCAGTGGAAGGAGTCCTAACTTCATTTTTTCCTGTTTTTGATAAGCGGGTCCGGCGCACTCCTCTCCGCCGTTCTGCCCTCCGGAGAATGCCACCGGAGTCCCTCCCCTGCTCCTCTCTTCTGGCTCCAGTGATTTGGAACGTCTCCTTGCGGAGTGACCTCGAGGAATCGCGGTAGATTCCGAGGAGAAGGAAGCGCCTTTATCGGCATGCCTTCTCAGTGATCGGCGGAGAGGAGAGTAGCGGGATTGGGGGGGAAGGGAGGAATCATGGTGTCTCCGGGGCTTAACCTGGTGATGACAGTGATCGGATTCGCAGTGAGTATCATGTTCATAGTTTTCGTTTGCACGCGGCTCATCTGCGCGAGAATCCACCTCAGGAGATCGAGAACGTCGCTTCCTCATGACGCCGCCAGATCCGACCTTGGCATTTCCGGTTCATATTCTGTGAGTTTATTCCTTCATCTGTTTGCCTTTCCTGTTCCATAGACGGGAATAGTGGTTTTGAGTAATTAAGGACCGATTGGGGTTTAGAATGTTAGCAATAAGTGGGGGTGCTTTCGGGTTTGTATCAAAGAAGTTTTTTTTCCCTATAGACTGTACATGACTATAAGTCAGCAAATTTGGCTTCCATTCTGCTATTCATTTTCTGTCCTTTTAGCATTTGACATCACATTCTTGCAATGGGTTGTCTTTGTGTCCACTTTTTCCTAGATTCTTGCAATGATAGTAACTCAAGGCAGAGAGAAAGGCAAAATAGTCCGAAGGAGAGGGAAGGAGAGTTTTCTTTCCCCATATGGGCCTTGTTTAATTGTGAATACCAAGTTTAGAACATAGAATTGTTGAAGATAAAGGAAGGATGTTGATATTGGACAGGTTGCTTTAATTGACTTGTTTTGGTGCAGCTTATCAAGTTTGACTTTTTTGGTTACCCATTTTTATTTTTGTTATTCGTTTTGAGACAATCTAGAGGCACACAGTCAACTACCAGTTTATGTGTCTCTATTTTCACTGCTTTCTTTTCCCTATAAATTGAGTTCCCTTATCTGAAAGAGGTTGATTGCTGTAGTCTTGGAATTTCCTCTTGATGACACTCTTTGACACTGGAAACTGTGGAATTTGAACATAGATGGTTATCTATTAATTTCTTACTTTTTTTCCTTCCTGAAACAGATACAACGTGGGATTCATGGATTGGAACCGATTACAGTCTCTAGCTTCCCTACAAAAAAATTTGGGGATATGCCCCTTCCATGCGGACAAGAAACACAGTGAGCTTTCATTTTTGTCATGTTCATATTCAATGCATGGTTGACAGTGTCAATAATTTGTATAAAAGATTTTCTCACCTTTGTGGTTGTTCCTAAACTCTTTGGCTTTTAGTGTACTCTATGATTTGTGAATCTTGACTCTTGACAGCCAAGCAAAACTCTTGCTTTTATGCGCTTAATTATATTGTGTGATTGAAATCTGTGCAATTCCAATCTTTCTTATGAAGCATGAAATTTCTTCTTATGCACTACTTCTAAAGTTATCTATGAAATCTTTCATAATCTTATGTTTTTGTTTGCCAGTTTCAGGTCTAGTTTTAACTTTGACAATCATACCTTATTTTACATTTTTTCGCAGATAGCATTACATCATTATTTCAGATGTATTACAAGTTATGCCTCCATCTTATATTCTTGTTTTGAACTCAGCTGCACTGTTGATTTCTGTATTCATAGTTACAAGATTCTATTATCATACAAAATATGCTCCTATGTAGTCCCACCTGTTTTATGCATACTTCAACATGGGAAAATGATTCTCTGAACCAGCATAAGAAAACCTTTTGTTGCCACTTTACTATGCAGACTGATTTGAGAGAAAAGCAGAAGAAATGTTGAATCTCCTTTATGATGCTATCATGATATATATTGGGTTTTGAAACTTAAGATAAGGATGAACTGAATTTTTTTAGTTTTTTAATGACAAGTGTTTAGAATTGAATAATCAACACGAGTATATTGTGATGTTGCACTACTGGTTAATATATTACTTTTCTTTGTATCTTTTTTTATTTTTTTTTAAAAATAGGAACTTATATGTTTAAGTCTCTTCTTTATTATCTGTTAGTACCTTCCTTTGTTGTATTATATTTACTTTATTTACTTATCATGAAAGGTATATGCTCTTTCTTCAAGTAAAACATTCTAACAACAAATGTAAACTGGTTTAAGCATTTTTGATGTGGTTATTGTTTAGGCCGTTTATTCATCATCGCTTTATTCTCTAACAATTAGTTTCTTTTATTATATATCCTATTTTAACACGTTGTTTTAATTGCTCTACATATTTTTGATGGAGTGGTGGTGTTTGTCTGCTTACTGTGCGAAATTATTGGGTTTATTAGCTTGATTTTGTTGGATCATTTGCATATTAGCTTGTCTTTCCAGGAAACTGATGCTGGCAAGGTTGCATCTTGCTATCTACTTCTACTTTTCCCCAATTCTTATTGTTCTTAAGATATGCCTCTCGATAAGATGGTTAAATACATGATTGGTTATCTAATCTGGTGGTGGCAACAACAAATAAATCATGAGCCCACTCCCAACTACTGGGAATGGCTATTTCCTAATTATGCAGTACTCTAGCCCATAAAATATGGCTGGTCTTACTGCATTGTTGAAAATAATTTCTTTTAGTACAAGGGACACCAAAGTATCACACAAGATTCTAGAAAATTATATTTCTTTTAACCACTCACATTTTATCCTATTAATAATATCTTAATCAATGTTGCTATATTAACTTTCATGTGTGTTCTTTCTTAATTATGCAATAATCTAACCCATAAAATATGGCTAGTCTTACCACAATGTTGAAAATAATTTTTAGTAGAAGGGACACAAAAGTATCACACAAGATACTAGAAAATTATATTCATTTTAACCACTCACTTTTTATCCTATTAATAATATCTTAATCAATGTTATATTTTCTACAAAAAATACTATGTTATATAATTTTGTGTACTCACTCAGATGATCTTTGGTCAATTCTAGGTATCTTATATCAATTCAAATTCACTGTAGTTTACAACTATATCTATCTTTAGGATATGAAGCTACTAGCCTTGTTCTCTTCTGCCTGCTGACTCTCTCTATATGTTACAATTTTGGAAGAATTGCACATTCCTAATCTCATTTGTCATGGTATTTCTCATAATAACATTGTTATCGTCGCAAAGATTTTTTTTCTATATTATATTGAAAAATTTTGCATTATTATCCTTAGAATTCATCAATCCAATTCAATAGAACTAGAAATATTTTTCTTATTATGATTTTTTAGACCTATTCTAGCTTCATTAGTTGGTATTGACTAGTTAAGCATTTCTCAAACATGACTTTGCAACTGATTTTTCTACTTCAACTTCTTTCCCCCATATACTCTCGCTACATGATCATTCAAATCTCCTTATTAGTGTTTCTAGTTGTTCCATAAATAATTTCTTATAGTTCTTAAAATTTCCTTTTGATTTGATCAATCAATCATATTTCAGGGAAGAAAACATTTATATATCATCTAAAATCTCTTTCATCATACATATTTTAGTGGAAAATTTTGATTTTGCCCTTGAAATATGTCATTTTTCAAACTACTCCCTCCAAAAATTCTTAAAAAATCACAGAATTTTCAAACTTGTAACTTCGCCCCTTAACCATTAACATTGTTAATTTATCTAATAGAATAATGATGTGGTGGATATGCCATGGTTTTGGGGTGAAATGACAAGAGTATGGAAACTTTTGGGTCTATTGATTTTAGAACTATGGAGGTGAGCTTTGGGCGGCAAAATAAAAATTTTCCTACTTTACCAAGTTAGTTTATTATTGTTATAATCTTTATACATCATGATACACATTCTAATTTCATGTTTAATTTACTAAACATTAAAACTTGTAGCATTTTCCCCTCCATCTCATTTTGTGCCTAGAATATTGTTTTCATCTTTCCTGATCATTATATTTACGAATTTTTATTCTTCTTAAACTTTTGTATACTTTACGTTACTAATGGAATCCTATAATTATCTTTACTAACTCCAATCTATGACATTGTGAGAATTTTTAGTTTCTTTTGTAATGCATCTAGATACACATCTGATGGATCACTTTTATTTTACAACAACAACCAAGTCTTCTCCCACTAGGTGAGGTTGGCTATGGATCACTTTTATTTTAAGTTAAAATTTTGTTACAGTTTAAGTTACTTTTTGGATACATAAGGTTCTTCAAGAGTCCTCTAAATTTAGGTGAAATTTTCAAACAATATATTAAAAAAATTGGGAAATTGGCCATTGGACACACTTAATTTCACAAATGCTTAACAGACTCATCTTCCTGGAGTGAAAAATCATGACATATTCTCCCATATTTTACCAGGCACCATTTAGTTGATTGGATTAATTCATCAACCGATTATACATGATTGCTCAGACTAGATCTGTCTACTCAGACTAGACCTATGTAGATTCGTCAAGGTGAAATGACCATTTAACCTTGATAGACAAAAACTTCTCAAAATGTAAGTTTGAGGGCTTGTATAATTTTCTACAACTTCCAAGAGCACACTGGTGGTCTTACATTTGCCTTTTAACTTGTAGATGTCAATCTAGGTGAAATGAGTACTTCACCTTGATCAATATTTAAATGGAAGTGTCAGGGCATGCATGAAATCTTGAGACCTACAAAAGAACATTGATGTTTCACATTTACATTTTAACCTGTGAATGTCCATCAAGGTAAAATGACCACATTTGCGATGGTCAAAATGCATGCTTGGTTTTACATATATTTTGAAAGGCCATTTAGGTAAAATGATTATTTTACCTTGATAGACCTAAATTATTAAAAATGCTAGTGTGGGAGCATGTATGATTTTCTAGAATCTACGAGAGCACAATGGTGGTCTCAAATTTGCATTTTAACATGTGTATGTCTACAAAGTGAAATGGTCATTTCACCTTGATGAACATACAATGGTTAAAATTAAAGTGTGCGAGCATGAATGAGTTCCAAAGAGCTCCAGGAGCATAATGATGGGTTCAAATTTGCATTTCAACTCATGAATGCCCATCAAGGTGAAATGATAATTTCATCTTTAATGGGCATTCATAGGTTAAAATGGCGAAACCGTTAACGTGCTCTCGGAAGCCCTATGAACTCATATATAGCCTTTACTTATTTTGAATAGTGGTGGTCCATCATTATGAAATAGACATTTCACATTGATAGACATCTATAGATCAAAATGCAAATGTTTTGAGTAGTGTTGATCCTTCATTGTGAAATGACCACTTCGTCTTGATAGATATATATAGGCCCAGTTTGAGTAGTCAAGTGCAGTCTATTGATTGGCTATTTTGGTTGATTAGATGATATCCAGATGAAATAAGAGGGCATTTTTGGGATTTTACTTTAGGGAGGTGTGCCTATTAGGTATTTTTTATTAAAATTTCTGTGTGTGTCAGTCGACACAACCAAATCTTCTCATTTTGCCGGTCAACCAAGACACAGAACATGCTTAAGATGATGAAAATCTCACTCAATGACACCTTGTAACTGACTTCGCATGACTCCTGAGACGGTGCTGAAGCTTCTGCATCATGATAATACTTCTAGCAACAGCGACAACTTTGCTCAAGGCAGTTCTGATCGGCGAAGAAATTGTGAGATTTACTTTGGCGCGATTGCGCAAGCTTTCGAGATACATGCCACCACTCTGCAAGCTCCTGAGATGTATGCGACCACTTTGCGACTGATTCCGAAGACCCTTCTCACCTCTATTGTCGCCCGAGGCAACCTTGAAGTCCTTTTTAAGGCGGCTTCTTCTTCTTTTGGTGCATATAGCAGATCTTCTATGTGTCTTCCTCCTCTCTTACACCTGTCTCTTAGTTTCGTATGTTGCTTTGGCACACCTCTGACACTGATTCTCAGCACGGGCGGCACATCTCGAGCCAATCAGGACTGAAATTCTAGTTTGGTTTGAGCTTTAAACCTTAATCAATTCACAACTTTTAGTATGTGGTTTGAGCATTTAGCCTTGACTTTATCCACCTTGTTCGGAAGTCTTTCTTAATAGTTTAGTCCTATAGAAGGATGAGTCTGTTGACAGTTAATTTGGAGGCAGTCTACTTTTTCTCAGATTCATTCCCTCTCTCAACCAGTCACCTATTGTCTCTTAATAACCCCTCCATCATTACTTCTCTAAATTGTGACCAGGATAATGCAGCACATTCTCACATTCTGTATTGTCATTATGCCAACTTGGGCTATTCACTTGCATGAGCTCATCTTTTTTTCTTGAATAATTGTCGGTTGTGTTTTGTTTCCATGCATAGTTTAACTTTCATTCGAATTTGGAATGGGCATATCTGAGATGCCTAACTCATCTTACTGCTTTTTGTAGGTGCACAGTGTGTCTTGCCGATTACCAAGAGAAGGATGTCTTGCGCATTCTCCCTTTCTGCGGGCACAATTTCCATGTTATTTGCATAGATATATGGCTCAAGCAACATTCGACATGCCCCGTCTGTCGAATTTCCTTGCGAGAGTCTCCCGATAGGAAACGCACGATGCAGCCTCTCTACTGCCCCCCTATGCGACCACCCTTTTCTCCACCAGAAGCTTTTATTTCTGATCCATGTCGGTCTCAATTCGCCGAATCGGGTTTTTCTTCAAGTGCAACCGAGCTCCGGAGAAGTCTACCACCTCAAGACGATCATTTAGTCTAATCAGTAACTATCATGCATCCATCTGCTAGTCTTGTTCTTCGAGTAAACATCTCCATGCCAAGCAACAAAAATGCCTCAAGAATTCGATCAAATTCGTCGCCACTCAACTCAAATGTTAGGAAACAGATGATTGTGATTGTTAACTCCATGACATTTGATAGCATTGTAGGGATTTAGAAACTAACACCGTACTTTTAACAGAGTACTGTTTTTTATTTGGTTGGTGAATGTAAAATAGTTTTTGAAGATTGTATTAAACATCCACAAATCATGATTAATTTTTAGCATTAAATATATGGTTCGTCAAATTCTTGATCAATTCACAATCCAATTAAGAGTTAAATGGAGTGTGGACAATATAATATAAATAGGGTATAAATAAGTTTCAACAAAAAATAAAAATAAAATTTTGCAACGATTAAATTGTAATTTATTAGTTTCCAGCCTTCGAAATTGACATAACTCATCTTCTGTACAATATTATATTGTGCAATCGTCGAATTTGATCATAATCTGATGAATTGGTAGGAAGCATAGTGTTCAATAGATATTATATATATTGTGAAGGAATTCGTTTTCTAACATGAATTCTTAAACCTAATGAATTCGACAATCAAGAAAATATGTTGCTTTAGTTACATCGAAATCAACAACAACAACTAAATTAAACTTAAATGATGATGACCAAAAATAAATATGACTTGAATATAGTCGAATTGCCATGCAATCGTCTCTGAGCCGTCCATGAAATCCAGATCTTGTGAAAGAAGAAGAATAGAAGACAGGTCTTCAGTACGAATTAGGATGAAGGCGTCGTAATCTCCTCACTAATATGTAGAAAGGAAATTTGTTAGAATACCTAATTTGGGATCATGTCATTATTTATAATGAACTCAATTCGCTCAACAATAATAATAGTACGGATTAACGAATTCTACATATGTAAACTCACATCTAATAATACAAACTCTCAATAATCATTAATTAGATTACTTAATGGATTTGTATCCGCAATGACATAAATTCGTGTGTTATAACATGTAAGTTTACCGAATAGCGAGATAAAATCTAATAATCTCTCACTTAGACTATATATGATTTATATACAATACACGAGTAATCCTTAGTTGACGTCAACATTAATATTAAACTTTATACATAAAGAATACCCTTGTAAAATAATCTAGTCCATTAATTCTATTGGTATAGAACTAAAAAGGTCATACTTATTATAATATGATTGTAACAAGCACTAACAGTAATCATAATACCAATATCATTAATGACACAGATCAAAATATGAAGATCTAGTATGAAAATTATATTAAATGTGATTTGTATATATCAATTTTCAATTGATCCTCCTAATGACCCAAAGGGTCTTGATTATATCTACAAACATTTTATGCTAAATTGTAGTAGCAAATTATAATCTAAACCTTATAATTCCAAAAATACCCCTAGAATGATCACACCGTATCTATATATCTAAAACAAATAATGGTTTGCTAAGGTCTTCCATTTCAAAATTATTTGATAGAAATAATTTAATTTTATACAATAAACGTTTATTATTATTTATCAGTAATATGTCATCCAAATACAGGACAAGTATAATAAATTTACTCCCACTGAACTTGACATATATGCATTGATCAACAGAGTTCTCTTCAAAATCAAATGAAGTAATCACCTAGTCAAATTTTTGATACCATTGATGGGACACTTGCTTTAAACCGTAAATAAACTTTTTAAATCTACATACTAAGTGTTTTATGTCCTCAAATTCAAAGTTCTCTGGTTGTACTATGTAGATAGTCTTCTCAATATCACCATTGAGAATTACAATCTTTATGTCCATTTGATATATATCCAAATCAAAATGAGGTACAAGTGTCAAGATTACTCTAAGGGAGTCTTTTGTCAATACAGATAAGAAAGTCTCCTTGTAATTAATGTCCTCTTTCTAAGTGAATCCCTTAGCAACAAGGCAAGTCTTATACTTTTTGACATTGCCTCTTGAACCTTGTTTGGTTTTAAATATTCATTTACAACCAATGGGTTCATACCTTCAGGTAATTCGATAAGTTTTTAAATGTCATTGTCTGTCATAGACTTCAACTCTTCCTTCATGACTTTGATCCACCTATCGGAATTAGAACATTGTTTGACTTTTGAAATGATGAAGATCACCCTATGTCAAACTCATGCTCTTGAAGATGAACATAATCACAAGAAATCGTGGAGCTCATTTCCCTAGTAGATCTTCTTAAAGCCACTTATGGTTGAGATACTTGCTCATCCATACAAGGCAATATTTAAATTTTAGTAGATGGCCCCTCCAATTGCATTAGAGATAACATGAGAATATCTTGATTCACTATTCTCACTAGACGTACAATATCCATAATATAGGGTATAGAAATCATACCATTATTCATTGTACTAGTAGTGATCACAGGCGGATTGCTAACGCTTTCCTCAAAAGATATATCTCTAACCTTAGTGCTCCCACTGTCCTCAATAAATTTAATATTTTTCATCTTGAAAAAGGATCTATTTGAGGGGATCCCCTAGACTTTTCAAAGTATCATATAAAATAACAACTCATAACCCTTGAATCAAGTTTCTTTTCATTAGGCATATAAAAGCTAACCTTTGTTGAACAATCTCAGCCATGTAAATATCTAATATTAGGCTTCCTATCTGTCCACATTTGTATGAGGTTTTGGACACTATCTTACTAGGTACTCAATTAAGTAGGTAAATTGTAGTCTTGAATATCGCACTTCACAAAAACTCCGATAAAGAAGAAAAAATTAGCATACTTCTTATTAAGTCTTTTAGGGTACGATTTCATCGCTCAGTTATATCATTCTAGCTAGAAGTGTTAGGCATGGTATACTGAGGTACGATCTCACACTCAACAAGGTAATTCTCAAAAGGTCTAGGATATTATTCACCTGATCTATTATACCGATCATAGTATTCACTACCACGGTCAGATCTGACAGCCTTAATTTTTTTACCTAGTTTATTTTCAACCTCGACTTTGAAAAGTTTGAACACGTTCAAAGATTGCGACTTCTCATAATTAAGATACAAATAGTCGTATCATGAATAGTAGTCTATAAAAATAATAAAATATGTATGCCCATTTCAAGATGCATTATGGAACAGTTCACAAATATCCATATATATTAGTTCCAAGATTTCTCTACATCGGCTTGCACCCTTTTTTTTGTTAGTCATTTCTCCTTAACACACTCTATGCAGACATCAAAGTCTCACATATCAAAGAAATTGAGAATTCCACGTGATATTAACTTTTCTAGGCATTATTTGGATATATATATCCTAGATGTCTATGCCACAACATAAAAAAATTCTCATCAATCAAATTATATTTTATACCTATATATATACTATACATAATTTCGTTGTCATCAATAGGCAAGGTGTTTAATCTATATAACTTATCAATCAAAGAACTATTATCAATCAATACTAAATTTAGGAAAATACTAAATATTTCATTTTCAAATGAACAATAATAACTAGATTTGTCCAAATAAGAAATAGAAATTAAGTTCCATCTAAAAGATGATACAACATATGTATTATCCAAATTTAGAAAGACATTAGTTCATAAATAAAGTCTAAAAATACCTATGAACTCTACTTTAACTTTCTTTTCATTCTCCGTATAGATGTATCTTTTATCAACAAATAACAATCGATTCTTAAGACAATCCTACATAGTGACACTTATATGAATAGTAGTATCGGTATCTATCTACCAAGTGTCATTAGACATAATTACTAAATTGACTTCCGAATTAATAAAGTTGAGAAGTTTACCTTTCTTAGCATGCTAGTTGGCGTATTTAGGGCAACCCTTCTTTGTATGACCCTTCTTCTTGCAAAAGAAATAAAAAGATTTCTTATCTTGTCTCCTTTGCACCTTATGGCCAGAAACCCCAGAATTTACAGTGTGTTTACCTTTGCCTTTAACATTAGGATTTTCTTGCTTCATGTTCAAGCCCTAAGAACTGAATGTTAAGTGATCACTTTAAGATGTCTCATGCTTCGGTCTCTCCTCCTCTTACATACATTGAATAATAAACTCATCTAATGTTCACTGTTCCTTTTGAGTATTATAATAAATATTAAAAGTAGTAAACTGTGCATACAAAGACATTAAGACAGTACACTAACATACTCTCAAACATCTTGAGTTTTAATGTCTTTAGTCTTATGGCGAGATTGAACATTTCCATTATTTACTCCCTTATACTTTCCTTACCATTATACCACATTGAGACAAGCTTTGATAATATTGTAGTTGTCTTGACGTTTTCATTTGAAGTGAAATGGTTTGCAAGTTGCTCTAGGAAAGTCTCAACATCCTCTTCTTCAGTTATTGAGCCCCTAATTGGTTCCAGAATTGAAAGATGCTTACATTTAGGCAATTTGATCGCTCTCACTTTTCAAATTCAGCCATCTGTTCCACAGTGCTATCACTAGTCAGGAGTGCGAGGCAATCATGCCTCAATGTATAGTCTAAGTCCATATAGCCCAAGACTACGATAACATATTCTTTCCATTGGGCAAAGTTTGATCCAGTAAAAGTATAGACGTTATTAATGTTGGCAATTACTGATTGCACTGAATTTGAAGAGAGAAAACATTATAAGCTCACAATTAAAACTAAGAACATAAGGTATATTTATATAAGTGAATGCAATATAAAATATGCATATGAATGAGCTCTTAATGAGATACCAAATACAATATTATATTTCATCTTTGGACTAAAATGTAATTTGTTAGTGGTACTTGCTATCTATAGCTCAAAACTTAATTGACCACATAATTAATGTGTCTTCCTTTGAGCTGACATATTATACACATAATTTATACTTTATATGAGCTACAAGAATATGTTTGAGTTTATAGCTCACAATTACCTTAATCAATCATACAATATGTCTTCTTTTGGGCCGACATATTATGTGCATAATCTGAACACATTTGTTTCTTTGTTGTAAGCTACTCTTAAATATATATCTGGTCTAAAAGTAATTTTTCTTTAAACTAATTACTTTTAGTATAAATATACGTCTATCAATACAAAATGCTCTAAATGTACCTAAGGTGTCTTCTTTTACATTGACACATTAGTTCAATTTAGTAATACATGTGTATAGGCTCAAGAAAATCCTAGAAAACCTTAATTGAATAGAAATAATCGATTGGTATACCTTAAATGCATATATTTGATTTTAATAGTTGATTGATGTCTAATGGCAATCGACTGTTAACAAATAGTCGAACATCGTAATCAATTAAAAATCATTCAGTGCCCGACCTCAAGATCAACAATCAATTATTGTAAATCAATAGTCAACTGATGACTGTAGTCAAACCGACCAATCAATTAAAATAAATTATGTATTAGACTTCAAGGCCAATAGTCGATTACTATGAATCAATAGTCGATTGACAATGGTAGTTGAGCTGGCTAATCGATTAAAATCAGCTCTATGTCCAACTCTATAACTAGCAATTGATTGTTGGAAGCACTATAACCACACGCAATCAATTAAAACCCCTTTTATATGCGACCTTAGACACAATAATCGATTGCAACTAAACGATAATCGACTGGTAACACCAATCAAGCTTCCCAATCGACTATGGTCCATTTTGTTCATAATTTGTAAAGCATCAGTCGACTGAACGAATCGATTGATGGTTGATAAATTTGTGACGATTTTCATGGAGTTGCGATAGTTATCAAAAATCATTATTATTCTTCGTCATTCTTCATGGGAAAATACGAAGAACTCAAAACCAACACATATCCTAGGTGTTTCTTCTCTCTTTTTTCAACAAATAAAGATTGTTTTATGTCAATAAATCCAAATCTAGCCTAAAACACCGAAATTGATGAACGTTATCAATCATTATAGAAATTGATGAAACAACCTCACTCTGATACCACTTGAAAGAATTCTTTTTGTAACCTGAATTCTTAAACATAATGAATTCAACAATCAAAAAAATATGTTTATCTAGTTATATCGAAATCTACAATAGCAATTAAATTAAACTTAAATGACGATAGTCAAAAATAAATATGATCTGAATGCAGTGAAATCATCATCCTCTCTGAACCGTCCACGAAATCTAGACCCTGCGAAAGAAGAAGAATAGAAGACGGATCTTCCATATATATTTGGATGACGATATCGTAATCTCATCACTAATTGATAGTAAAAAAATTTATCACAATATCCATATATATTTGGATGACGATATCGTAATCTCATCACTAATTGATAGTAAAAAAATCTATCACAATATTTAATCATACAAGGATCATGCTCTATTTATAATGAACTCAATCTATAATCAGTTCATCAATAATAATGATATGGATCCACGAATTCTACAAATGTAAATCCACATCTAATTACATAAATTCTCGATAATCATTGATTAGATATTATTTTATGAATTTATATATGTAATGACATAAATCCGTATAAAATCCAAAATAATATTGCCCATGCACTTGTTCAGTGAAAAAAATAGGCAAGGAGACAAATTCGTTGCACAAATCAAATACAAAATCAAACTGTTCGGATGTGCTTTAATTGATAAGAATGACATAAACAAGTTAAAGATGAAGAACGTTTGCTGATGAGCGGCTGTGAAGATCATCATTTATGTACACGTTAATTGCTTGATAACGTCAACAAACGCACGAAGCCTCTTTAATTCCGTCAGTGCTCGTTCTTTCTGTCTGTTTAGCCGGTGGTGGAAGAAGGGTGATCTGCATTGGCCGTGCCGCAGCCGTCTTGTATCAGCTCGAGCTCCTTTTGGCGGAGAAGCAGCAGCATGCGGTCGTTCTCGAGGCACAGGCGCTCGTTTTCCAGCTTCGAGCGCTCCATCTCGCGCTCTTTGTTGGTGCAGAAGCGGAGCCACTTGAAGCGCTGCCGCTCGAGCTGGAAGGCGCGGCACTGGAACGCCACCCGCTGCTCCTCCAACTCCGCGGCCTTCTTCCGCAGCCACTGCCGTTGATTCTGCTGCTGTTCGCCTCCACCGGTGGCCGGCATGGCCGCCATCAGCTCCGTCCGCAGCTGCTGCATTGTGCCGGACTGCGACGAGAGGGTCAGGGAAAGCGGAGGCGACGCCGACATCTGGGACGACGCCCTCCTCTGCTTCTTTCCTGGAACCACGAACTCTTTACTGTCTTCGTCCTCCTCCCCTTCGTCGTGCTTCTGCGGGTGGTGACGGACCTTGTGGTGGTTGCCGTCTCCCAAATCCTCGTCGTCCTCGTAGTCTTCGACGTCAAAGTCGTCCTCGTCCTCGCTGTCGACGTCATCGTCGTCGTCCACTTCTTCGCCCATCATCATCCCCTCTTCGTCGGCGGCTGTCGGCGCCGTCATGGCTCGGCTAGCGACCACGCCCGTCGCGTCGGAGCGGCTTCCCTGAGGGTGGTGGAAACAGAGTTGTCGCTGCTGAGGATCCTGATGCGGCGGCGGGGGCACCTGCTGAGGCGGTGGCAGCGGTGCATTGGCCGCGGCTGTGCAGGAGCCACCGCCTCCGGCGTGGTGGTAGGCGCACATTTCGCGAAAGAAGAGGTGCTTGGAATTGAGGAGCTTCCGCGCTTCCTCTTTGGCCTTCGGGGAGAGGTGGTCCATGGTGTCGAGCAGAGCCTGGTTCTCCACAACGCGGCAGGCCGTGCCCTTTCCGAGCAAGTCGTTCACCCGCTTGTATCGTTTGTTGAGGTCGTTGAACTTGTCCTCACACTGCTGCGGCGACACCGAAAACCCTTTCTCCATCATCGCCCGAGACACCGACTTCCACTTCCCCTTCTTCTGCAGCAGCGCCGCCGCCGCCCCCGCCCCCGCCCCCGCCTTACTCTTCCCCTTACCCGCCACCGCTTGCTGCTGCTCGCTCTCAGCTCCGCCGCCGCCGTCGTCGCCGACGCGATACACCACCTGGATGAGCAATCTCACCATGCCGTCCGTCCACTTCATCCTCTGCCACAGCGACGCCGCCGGCGGCTGTTGAGCCAGCGACCGCCGTGCCGCCGGGTCGTCCGCCGGTTCAGCCTCCCCGCACCCGGGCTCCTCCTCGGAGCTCAACACCGGCTGCTGTTGCGTTTGCGCAGGGGGCTGCTGCTTGTCCCGCGCGAACGGGGACAAGTATTGACCGCGACGGCCTAATGGGCGATGCTCTGCTACGTCGCCGGCGGCCTGGAAATGAAGCATGTGGTGCGCTTGCTGCTGCGCCAGCTGATGATGAAGCTTTGGCTGCTGATGCATCTGCTGTTGGTGCGGATGCAGCGAAATCTCCAACCCAAGCAACCCCCCCGAGTCCATGTTGCTCGGCATCATGTCTTCCGGCATCCCATTCCCCCCATGTTCCATCCTCTCCTTTCTCTCTTTCTCTCTTTCTCTCCAAATCTATCTTCTACGGCATGTCCTCTGCGCCAGCTCATCCATGAAGGAATACGACATGAACGCGCATATCGTACAGCTCTTAATCCCTCACCTCGGCAGATAGACAAAAAAAATCAGACTTAAGAAAGGCGTAGACCAATTAAGATACCACGAGCCGACGCCGGTTAACAGCTCTCGTCACTGTCCTCCTCCGGGGCGTGGAGTGGTGGGTGCCGCCGGTTTCAGCGAAGCATGGTGGATTGAAACCCCAGTCGCATGTTTTCCCCCTTCCTGTGGGTCGCAAAAACAAAGCAACCCGATGCGTTGCGCCGCACAGCGAACACGCTCCGCCGTGCAACCATTGGCTGGCCCTGGAGGAACTACCAACGCGGTCAGAGTGAGGACTGGGAATGGAGCGAAGATTTGTCTGTGAGAGGGCAGCTGCGAGGTGCGAGAAAGGGGTTGGGTGGGGCTGCACAGGGAGAAGTTGCCCATGGTTTTGGTCACAGGTTGCAGAAAGAAGGGGGTTTTGATGGTGGTGGATTCCATTGACTATGTGTATGTACGAACGTGAAGTTATTACCATGCGCCATTCTGCTTCTGCTTTGCGCGAATATCAAGGCCTAGCGACGAACCTTTGTTGTTTAATTATCTATAATTAAAAAAATCAAATCACAGCAACAGAATGTTTCAATTTATTTAGATGGTTAAAATGAAAATCAAAAAAATATAATATCTGATGAGTGAAAATATATTACTTCAACGTGTCATGCAGCAATTAAAGTCATAATAAATTATCAATCAAAGAAACGTCAAGTAAGATCCAGAGATAAGAGTTTTAAACTTAATGTGAACCCGAGCAATTCAAAGTAGATCTTGGGTGCCGATCTCAACTCCATCTCGATCTTTGAGCACAAACCTCGTCTATGCCTTGATCTCGAGCACCGACCTCAGCTCAATCTCCATCTCGAACACAAACCTCGGTTATGCCCTGGTCTCAGATGCCGACTTCAGTTCTATCTTAATCTCAAACACAGATCTCGACTATGCCCTAGTCTCAAATGCCGACTTTAGCCACACTTTGGTCTCTTTTTGACCATTCTCGGATTGAGCCTATACGGCCGACTCATATGCAGGATTACGAAACCTAAAGATCATTTTCTCCTCGAAAAACAGGAGAACATCCCAAAGACATAAGCGATAGGAGCGTGTATCTCGGAACTAATCATAAAAGGTCACACATATCTCGAAACATACCATAAACGAAGGTGTCCATTTCAGATAATAAGCACATTGATAGCTCTATACAAGTATGCACACGTATAAAATACTAATTTTCCTAATCTCATAATATCCTTCCTCTCGCAAAACTCTAACTTGAGCATCGGAGTGGTTTTTTGAAATTCATTCCCGGTATCATTCTAACTCTCTTTTGGAGTGTTTTTCAGGTCTCTTCACACTTTCTGACGACTATCTTCGAGGAGCGTGCACGTCAATCCATTCGTTGATCGATGACTTGACCATTTATGATATTTGGGCAGAATAAATTGATGTCGTCTATGAAAAATCTGAGCTAAGATACTACGATGGTTAACACCGAAAGAACTAATGAGGACCATGGTTCCGCTAGCAAAAAAAATTGCAGTGAAGTAATAGTCATGACTCTAGAAAAGATCAATGAATTGATCTCCAAGCAATGTTAAAGATGCTACAACACCCACTATTGCAGCCCTCGCTTCTGAGGCCCCTCCTCTCTCACATGACAGACCCTTTCCACCTAGTAGAGTGCCACCATCATTGGTAGGGGGCATACCAATTATAGACTCCCTTAACGAAAAAACAATCCTTCCCGATGAAGATTCACATGAATCAAGAACAAGGAGGCCTTCCCGTGATCGCAAAGGGAAGGCGACAACCGCTGATGAAGTAAGCATACAAAGAACGCCCTTTTCTTAAAAAAATTCTCAAACAAGAGTTACCCTCGCATTTTTGGCAACCGAATTAGGGGAGTACATGGGGTCGTCAGATTTGGAAGATCATCTATGGCACTTTGAGAATATTGTCTTGCTGCACCAATACCCTGATGGCATTAAATGTCAAGTCTTCCTAACCACATTATCCGGTTCCATCCAAAGGTGGTTCAGTCGCCTCTTTGCCTCTTCCATCAACTCCTTCACAAACTTCAAAGTTGCATTCCTGCATCAATTAGGTATCGAAAGACACCTCTAAATTTATTACCATGAAACAGAAGCTTCAGGAAACCTGATGAGTTAGGGTTTTATGTATTTTTAATCGATTTATTTTTGAGCTTTTGTATGAAAATAAATTATGAAATGAATCGATTTGATCGTATTTGTCCTATATTGCATAATATGAAGTTTGATTATAATTTTCATGATTTAATGGTAAATTTTGTATTAATTGAGTTTTAATTGATTGTAGGGTTCAAATCGGACCAAGCTCGAGCTCAATCGCGATCGAATCGAGCTAATTTGCCCAAATTGATCAAGCCCAAATGGAGGACATGACCTAGCTCAAGCTTGATCGAGATCCTTGAATTTTTCACAAGCCCTAGGCTACCCTAAACGCCAGATCAGAGCTCTTCCACCGGATCAAGATTGGACGGTCCAAATCATATGATTAATCAGCATATATAAACCCAAGTTTTAATCGATGAACAATGGTTGTGCCACTGTTCATCGTCCCGAACGGCTTCCCCTGCTTGGCGACGTACGCACACAGCCACCCCCTTCTTCCCAAATCTCTTCCATTGCAATCCT
>JBBMKF010000105.1:711845-733144 GCA_037834155.1 Curcuma caesia
GACAATAATCTTTAAAGCTACAATTACTCCGATTCAAAATAGGAACACTCTAAAATTTTTGGAACCCTTAGGTCTTACTCAATAGTCTATTAATTCGTAAAATGAGTCCCTCTTTAAAAATCTTATGATATTTTCTCTTTATAGGCAAAGAAATCTCATGCAAAAGTTTTCCTTTTACAATAAAAATATAAACAATAAAAATCCAAAGAAAACTTGCAAGAGCTTGATCGTAACTTTCTCATGAAGAGCCATAAAGAAAGAGAATAAAAATAAATTAGGAGTTGGAATTATTATAGAATAATAGCTTTATCATTGTAGTACAAACTCCCTTTGTCCCTCTAGTCAAGCCTTCCAAATAAGTTTGATAAGTTTCAACTAATAGTTTTGTCTAATTCTAGTCTATTCAAATTCTTTCTAATCGATTGAAACATAATCGTTATCTTCAATCAATTTAATATCTGTCCAATCAATTCAATATTTATTAATCAACTCAATTAGATAACATTATATATATTTTTAGTAGATTAGTTAACTCAAAAATATTCTTAGAGGATTAAATCAAATTCAATCAATTTAAAATCTATCAATCAACTCAATTAGATAAAATTTATTGTAATATGTGGAAGATCAATGACTATAATGTTAGAGGAGGTGAAAAGCATCTTGATTTGTAAATAAAAAATTCTATTATCTTTCATATTCTTGTGTATGTCAAATAACTTATACATAATTTATATTTGTTCAAGTTAGAGTGAGCATAATAGAATAATAAAAAATACTAATATAAATATTTTATACGATTTTAACTTGGATCCTATTTCATGATTTAATAATATATAAATTTCAATAGAGACAAATATTTTAGAAATTGATCTCTCAATGTACATAAATTGTATTTCAGATTTACTCAAAGTAAAATATATAAGATCATTCAATATTCTATTATTATATTCCATGATAAAGATTTTTAATCTAGGTCTCCGGTGGGTTGGAGAATGAAAAAAAAAAGTGTGGTAAAATTTTTTTAAGACACCTTTAAAATCTAGATGATCCTATTCAAAAGTTAGTTATTTTTTTAACAACTTTTGAAATGGTTTAAAGTTTTATTAATTTTTAAAAATGTGTTTAATGTTCCATTTTGTCGTTTAAATATTTTTTTAATAAGTGAGTTATCCAACTGACAATTTAAAAAGAATAATTTTTAAATGTTTCATTTTGTTGTTAATTTTTTTTTTAAATAAGTGATTATCGAAACGAGAAAGTCGTCCTGAAAGTTTGGCCGTCCGTCTATAAAAACGCATCTCCGGCGAAGGGGGAATTGCGCTCTCCCGGTCCAGTCAGTGTCAGCTCAGCCTCCGCCCACACCGCCGCCCCAGTCGAATAAGCGCTTCTCTTGTCCTTGCGCCTCTCCTCTCTTCTCAGATCACGCTTAAAGTCCGCGACCAGAGGCCGGCCCTTCTGCGCCGACCCACGCCGGCGCGGCGGAATTCTGCCCGCCCGTGCCTGCCTTCTACTCAACCGAGTCCTCATCTCCCTTCAGGCATGCAGCAGGATTCCCTTGCTTTTCTTTTCTTGGTTTTCCAGTGAAAGATTGGATTTTGAGCTTCTGAGGTCGCCCAAGTCCGAGGTAATTACTGCTCAAAATTGAGTTTTTCTTCTGCTCTTATCGTCCTTTTAGCCTTTTCTCAAATCCAAAACTATATAACCATCATGTTTTTTCTTCTGCTCATTTTATCCAAGCAGGATTGAGTAGTTTGATGTCGTGCTCTTCAATAAGATTCATAATTGCAATCGTCTCTGTTGGCTAAATCCTTGACATTTCAGCTGAAGGAAGTTAGACAACAAGTAGATCTCGGCATCAAGGGAAATGCAGATCAAATCCCGAGTTCATGCAGACTCCTCACTCAACCAGGACCATTTTGACCAACTTCCTGACTCGTTGCTCCTTCTCATCTTCAACAAGCTCGCCGATGTCCATTCCCTCGGTCGCTGCTTGGCAGTGTCAAAGCGCTTCAACTCCCTTGTTCCCCTTGTTCACGATCTGTTCGTCCAGATAGATCGACTAGCGCCTGTTGATGGTGACTGTGATGTTGCAAGCCTTTCTTCACCTAACATCTTTGCCCATCTGTTAAAGCTCATACTGCTCATACTGCTCACCATCCTGAGGCCCTTTCATCACCTTCTGAGCACCAATGGTGGAAACAAACCTCTTTCCTCACAATTCTCCCATCATTCCCCTTCTCAAATCCTCAAGAACTTCACGCAAGTGCAGAACCTGAGGATTGAACTGCCTGCTGGCGATGTTGGAACAGAGGATGGGGTCTTCCTGAAGTGGAGAGCCGAGTTTGGGAGCACTCTTCAGAACTGCGTGGTATTGGGTGGAACTAGGATTGAACATGGATCTAATTCAGTAAATTTGCAAGGGCCAGTGGAAGACGATGGGAGGCTTCCTGAGTCCTTCTATACTGATACTGATGGAGGGTTAAAGCTACGCGTCATTTGGACTATTAGCTCGTTGCTTGCTGCGTCAACAAGGCATTATCTTCTCCATCAGATAGTCAAGGAGCACACAACATTGAGAAGCTTGGTCTCGACGGACGCAGATGGTCAGGGAACATTGACCATGGGATTGGAGCAGCTGAAAGAGTTCAGAGAGAAGCCATTGGCACCCTCTTCATCATCAAACAGGAGGACTCAGGTACCGGCATCGAAAATGAAGCTAAGATATGCTCCATACTTGGAGCTTCCTGAGAGAGTGGGGGTGCAGGGAGCTACACTCCTCATCATCAAACCTGCCGGAGAGGGCACTAGCTGTGACTATGGTAGCGAGAGGGAAATGGAGGCATTCAGTTGTGGCACATTCGATGGGCCATTTCAAGCTGCTGTTAAGGCATTAGGGAAGAGGAGAACATACTTGTCGGAGATGAATGGTTTTTAGACAATTTGTTTGATCTCTTTGCTTGCTCATCTTTCTATCTCTAGTTGAGTTAGGAATATATACATTGGCATATTGAGCACCAATCTACTTTCTTATCTGAGTTGAGTTGGGTACTCATAGTGAAAAATTGTTGCCCTGGTCTACAGTTAGTTTCTAATGAGACAATGCAACAGTTTTGATGCTCTTTCCAGATCTCCAGACTGAGTTTTATCTTCTGTTTGTGATCTGCAGTCGTTTAGTTCTTGCTACGAAAACATATGGATCGCTAAGGATCTGATAGATTGTAGTTTGAGCAATTTGAAAATTTGTATGATATTGTTAGACATGTAGCTGAACAATGCTGTTTCTGTTGTGATGAGTAGAGAGGTGTTCATCTTCTAAAGAGCTCTTTCGATGAGTCCTTACACATGAAAACTTGTAGATCATTTCATTATAGGGTGATTTATCTCAAGTCCTCTTCTTCAGTAATGTGACTTATCAGTTGTGCCAGAGTTGTTATGAGTGCCCTGATCAAATCAATCATTTGTTTTTCTTTGGATAGAGTAAGTATGCATCTATCTATCGTAGTTGAATTACAAGGGCATAATATTGATTCATCTATCGAGTAAATTTGAAGTATAACTTGTACACATTCAACATGATCATGATGGGCTTGTGTTTTGATAATTGTGAGTGTACCTATCTTATCTATAAAGCAAATAAAGACCATACTGTGCATCAAGATTATGAGCTTACATCAAGTTGACTACGGAGACAATGATGAAAATTGATGTGACCTATGATCATAAAGATGTAAGAGTTGGTCTCTAGTCCCCGGGGCAATGGTGTAACGGTAGGACATCCGGGTTGTGATCCAGGGACCCGTGGTTCGATCCTCAGCTACGGCGTATTTGTAAGAATTTTCTTTCAAATGGGGAACGCAATGCTGGGCATCTGGATTGGCCACCGTATGCACTTCCCGATTTACCTTGGTGGTCTGTGGGAAACTTCCGTGAGACTGAGCCAGCCACCTCCAGGAATTGAGTCCATGAGATTGACTGAAATTTATCATTTTTTTTAAGAGTTGGTCTCTATGCTCAATAAGATACTAAGTATTAGTGGTTCCAATGTGACTTATAGATGGAATGGAAAATTTAAAATATTGATTATTGAACGAGAAATCATTTACTTTCAGATTTATTCAATGAATGAATTAAGAAGAAGAGCGTCTGCCTCTAGGACTAATTGAGTTTAAGATCCAGATACCTATATTATTAATACAAAAATATCTAAATTTATAAAATTTTTAATTTTGGACTAATTAGTAGTTTAAGAGCCAATAACTATGGTAAGAGATTTGAATTTAACAAAATCTATATGATAGATTTAGAGTCCAAAGTCAAAGAGCCCTCATAAATCACGTTACTTTGAGTGTTGGACAAACACTTTTTATCTTTTTAATTGAGATATCAAACTCTTTGAACTTCTTAATCTTGGAAATAATCAACATGGTCATATGAAAGTTTTCCATCAGCTACTAGATAAATCAGAAAGTATGAATGACTCGTCGCTTCACAACCAACATTCTAAGATCTTTCCACCATAGAAAATTAATCAATCCGTATATACATGATTAACTATAAAAATATTTTATCGTTACACCGTAGCCCTGAGGGCTTAGATAGACCCGTTAATGAGTAGGTTGAGGGGCAACTTTTGAGGATTATAACTTTTTATTGAATTGGAATCAAATCGCTTATGAAAATAATATATGAGTATCTATTCAGCACTATTAGTCGATTGAAACTATATAGTATCAATATTCACAAGTTATTGACTTGGCTCAGAATAGAGCTTTAGTTGACTTGAGTCGTACACAAGATTTGTTCGAACTTGTCAACATCAATTGAATAATTAAATGCTAATTATTTAAATTAAAAAGGCTATATTAATTTTTTTTAAAGTTAATGTATTTCAATTAAATTAAAGGTTTATTTAAAAATCATTTTAAGGGATTAATTAAAATTTAATAGAATTTAGAGTTTATATTTTTAAAAAATAATTATAGAAATTAATTTAGAAGTCAGTTTCTAGTATAGACCTTTTAAAAGATTATTTTTTTATCAAATATTAAAAAAAATTATCTAAGAAAGTTTTTAACTGATGCCAAATGAATTGAATTAGTTGATTGAGTTGAGCAAGTAAGATGATCATAGTAGTGGGTTTGAATGAGATGAACTATTAAATTGGCTGGATCAAACAAGTTCAAATAAGGATCATGTTACTAAGCCAGACCTATCGATCAAATTGACTAAACTATTTGAGCTAGATAGGCTAAGCTTGACATGAAGGTCGACTGAAATGATCCGATAAGATGAACCAATTGAGCTAGTCATGTTGATATGAACAGACAAACGAGCAAGTAGGGGTGTAATTGAGCTGAGCCGAGCTGAATAGAGGCTCGAACTCGAGCTTAGTTCATTTTTCCTAAACTCAAGCTTAGCTCGAGTTCAATTCAAGTTCTAATTCTTAAGTTTGAGATCGACTTGTAATGAAATTAAATATTTCATAAATGGTGCGAGCTTATTCAAAAATGACTAGTTTAAAAGTTAAACAAATTTAGTTTGAACGTAATTTGTTAATATATTTCTAATATGCTATGTGTCGGTTTAGACGTGCAACACCTATGGCAGAAGTTTTCAGGTGTCCGGATCAATTTTGGAATGCTCGAAATAGGAATAATACAATTTTATAAATATTTTTTATTTATTATTTATTTATTTTACTTAGAATTAAATCATTTAAGATTTTATCTTTAAAGGTTATCAACGATCATCTTATTTGGTTTAGTTTATTAACAATCTTCGAGTTATCATCGATGTCCGCCATGTCAAGTTTTCATCAGCATTTGAGAATCAAATTCGGGATCAGATTACCTTCAATTTTATTTTTAGTTTTTGTCGATTCCGAAGTTATCCATTGCTATTCTTTCGCGTAGAATATTTGCTAAGGCCAAAGGTAACGACGGAGTCAGAAGGCGAGGTGGAAGCAGTAGGCAAGGGTTGGACATGTGGCAGCTAATGTCGGATGGCTTGACACGGATGATTGTGAGCAAGCATTCGATGGGGTGGCAACGACGTCGGAAGACTCGTCAGCGGCAACGTCTATGTGGGAGGCGGGCAACAACCCGACAATGGGCATTCTGCGAGCAGTGGACATCGAGCAACGGGCCTCTTAATGAACATGTTCACATGTTTACGAATCAAATACGATTAAATTCAAGTTTGATTTGATAATATTTTTAAACTTAAAGTTAAACTCAATTCGACTTGATAAGAACTCGAATGATTTATTTTATTTTTTAAAATCAAGACTCAGCAAGTCAATCAATAAGCTGATGTTGGTCGCTTCTTGGTCTAACGCACCAACTAACAACGTGCTCACTTGAGTGGTGGGGTGTCAGTGATCTCGGCTTCCTACTAAACCCTAAACCCGTGAGACTAAAACCCTGCCTGCCGCTCTCCTCCTCTCGCGAAATGGGATCGTCCGCCAGCCATGCCGCCGCCCCGCCGTCTCCTGCGCCCGTCGTCGCTCCTCCTACGACGCCCCCCGTCGGCCTCGCTCAGCTTCTTCATCAGAAGACTAAGGAAAATGGCGACGGCGAAGGTGCGCCAGCGAAGGTCGACTGGCTCGATCTACCCTGCCCTGTTCCCTACGAGGAGCTCCAGCGTGAGGCTTCGAGTGAGTTCATTCTCGATATTTGGTATGCTGGCTTGCCATTCTCGATTTCCAGGTTGTTTTGATTCGCACACGTGTAACTTTTGTTAGGAATTGCGTGTAGCAATCGATGAAATTTAAGTGAATTCACGGGGCTTCATGCATGTGTAAAGTTGCCAAAGTGTGTCTTTTATTTGATGTTGTTGTGTGTCCATTGCTATATACTCTTTGGTTGACTTCAAATATAATTTATAAAACAACCTTAGCTACCACGTTGCCTTAATATACAAAGTAAGAATCAATTGTTTGCATAGACTAATTCGTATCTATGTTCCTTTGACGTAACTCATGTGTAATCTTGTGGTCAGGGGGAGTTAGGCCAAAACTCCTGACTGGTGAGAATTGCAAGCCAGCTATTATTTCTTAAAAATTTTCTCTTTAAAGGACAAGTTTGTCTCGCAAATGATCTTGTATGCGTATTTTAACTCTTCATTAGCAATGTAAAATTTCTTTTGATGCTACCCTTGGATGTGCACTTAATAAAATCTTGGGTGATTGTGTGTGATGTTATATAAGTATTGTTTTTGTTTGAGTTATGTAGGTCTTCTGCTAGCTCAAAGGATTGAGCCTGCTATATCACATAGTTCTTCTGAGCAAGTAGTTGGACATTTGAAAGATACATATTACGGTGTTGTAGATTACCAAAGTTTTTGGACTTCTGGAATGTGCATCACTACATTTCAAGAGTGTTACCGTTTATTCTTCTATGTGGTGCTAAATTGTAACTTTACCAGCATTATTATCTCTGTGTGTGTTCGATACATTTCCTAAATTTGTTATCATGGGTCGGTGAAGTAAGTGTTCCATACTTGTTTCTTCACTATTTCTATGATAGTTCTCCTCGAGTGAAGCCAATCTTCACTATTCTGATTTATAATCTTTAACTCTGTTATTTGTTTGTTGTTATCATATGGAGATGTTTCTCTGCCTTTTTGGTCTGAGTGCCTATTTGTTCTTCAATCTTGGTTACTTCAACAGTCAAGTTTGTAACTATTTGGTTGGAAGATTAACCAGAACCATGGCTTCTATTGACTCTTTGCTACAATGCTAGTTACCATGGTTTTACTGACTCCTAAGATTGCTCCCTTCTGATTTGTGCAACCATGAGCTAAGTTATGGAAATAGTCGTTTTACTTACACGGGCAGCATTGTGGATACCGACCTTCCTCCTTTTTCACAATGCAGAAGTTTCATTCTATGACTGTCATTTTTTACTAAAACTTCATTGGTTGAGTACAAACAATGTGAGATATACATGTGTATAAATCTTATCTGGGGCATAGATTGACACATTAGGTTTGCTTAGGTGGTCATTAGATCTGATGGTTGGTCTGCTTCTCATTTTTCTGAGGCAAGAAGGTATCTTGCTAATTGTGAACAGAAAACACCTTTTGACTTTTTCATCCTCATAAACATTTTGGAATCCATTATTTTCTTTTCATAAAAAGCTAAAGAATCGAGATCAACTTGTATGTATAATGGGTGGCTCCAACCAAATTAAGCATTGAAATTGGATAACATATATTGAAACAACTTGACCTGCTATTTATTTATACATTTTTATTTCATGGTAATTCTCTTCAACTGCAACGATTTGCGATGATTTGGTATAATGTAACTGTAAAGAAACAATAAACAACTAGAACAGGGTCATTATAGTTTTCAAAGCTAAGTCGTCTCGCATGAACAACCTCCGTTGTGATGCAAAGGAATCATTTTTATGCTGTATTTGCATATAATGCTCTTGAAAAGATAAAAGAAGGTCCTTTAAATTTTGTTGGAAGAGACTAAAATTGAATCTATAGATCTACAAATTTCAATTGTGATTTGGTGAAGATTATTTCCCTTTTGTTTCTCATATAATTTTTAATGGGTATTCAGTGTCCTTGAAGCCAGAGCTTTTTGAAGGATTGCGTTTTGATTTTATGAAAATGCTAAACCAGAGATTTGCTCTCAGCCACAGGTATGTATTGGTGGCTTCAATTTGTTAGCCTTGACTATGCATTTACTTGACAAAATTTGGGTAGTGTTTTCATGGGACCCATCGAGGTTCCTTCGCAGTCATCTGATGTTATTAAAGTTCCTTCCTCACACTATGAATTTGGTGCAAATTTTCTGGATCCAAAGGTTCATATTCTTTTGCTATTTTAAATTGAAAATATGCATTTTATACGTAGATGTATCCTGATTGATTCTTTGATGGCACAATATAGTTGATGCTTATTGGAAGGGTATTGACTGATGGAAGGATGAATGCACGCCTCAGATGTGATCTAACTGATAATCTCGCTTTGAAGATACATGCTCAGGTCTGAATGTTGAATGCTGAATGCTGAATGCTTACTGCCCTATAGTGTTATGTGATTATCATTAAATATCTGTTTATGCTATATTGACAGCTGACAAATGAACCACATTTTTCCCAAGGAATGTTTCAATTTGATTATAAGGTAAATTTCTTCTAAAAGTTTAATGAATTTAGAAGTTTATTTGTTTTATCGAATTGTAAATTCGCTTCAAAATGTTGCCTTGGCTATATTTCTGTTCAAAATTGCATCAGATGAATGTGACTCAAATAGTTCTTTCTTTAGTCTGTTTACATGGAGAGAAGGAATTATGAGGAAGGAACTCATTTAAGTGAATTTAAAAGAAGAGAAAGAGTCAATTTTAATTTCCTCTTACAGTGTTTACTTGGATGGGGAATTATTTTCTATTTTTTATTTTGCTTGGTGGGTAATTAAATTTCACCATTTTTATCTTAGGCAAAAAGGAAAAAAATTTATGGATTTCAATTCTTTTCACTTCATTTCTTCCAATTGGGCAGATATGAGAATTGTTGGTTTTGGAAAAATTATATTGAATTAATTCCTTCTCTACTTCTTCTCTCTCAGATACATTTAATCCATGCAAACAGTGGAAAAATTATATTTCTGTTCCTTTATCTCAGTATCTCTTTTCCATCCTACTTCCACCAAGAGGTGATTAGTGAATACTCAACAAGGAGAATATTGATAGGTTGCTAAACATGAAATCTTCTGGCCCAATAGCAACTACCTAAAAGCTTGCCTAGAATAAAATTTTTTTTTTTGCCTAACATCTTGTTTGTCTTTCTAGTAAGATGCTATTAAGGCTGTACTAATATGGGCTGGCAAGGGCTAGACTTACAGTCTGTTTTAACATCTGATTGAAACAGCATGAGCTATACTACTTGGTATCTCTTCTGGAGTAAAGAACAAATTGTTATCAATAGGTATTGGATAGTTGGTTTTTGTACAAATGGTAAATTCTAGTTGTCGTATTCATTTCCATGTGCCTAAGTGGTTTACGTTTTTAAGTTTAATACCTAAAGTAGATAGAAATTTGGTCAGATGTAGATAAATATTTTGCATCTGATTAGAATTGGAGATGATGACATACTGGGATTGGTGAAGTGAACTTAAGGCCTAAATTAAATAAGGATGCTAACTTTGGGCATTCAAGATGAATTTTGGTGATGAAAAAGTGGAGAGGGGGGTGAGATTGGTGGTTGTCTTATTTCCAAAGAGTGAAAAATATCTTGTCACACAAATCCACAAATCATCATGGTTGATGTGGAAAACATTCAGGCGTAATACACAAACAACAGTTTAAGAAAGGGTTGGAGATAGAAGACTCTTGTTCTGCACTAGTGTCTGAAATGGTTCATCTCTTCCCATCTAACAGAAAACTGAAAATCGTTTTTGAACAGTCTCATTTATGTAAGTTTGAGAATTGTTACAACTTGGAGTATGCCATTTACTACAATGTATTTCACTTAGGGCATATGGTTTATGAAAATACATTGCCCTTGTGATGTCCCTGAGTGATGCTCTAGAAACTTTCCTTTCTGCACTCCTTTAGGCATGTTTTAAACTCCATACTTTTGATGTTATGTTGCATTCACATAGCAGTTGACAAAATTGTTGATAGCATTTTGTCCAATTTGTTTTTAAATCTATTCTTCTTAGAGCTATGGGGTTGTTTCACAGGGAAAGGATTACAGGTCTCAGTTCCAAATAGGAAACAATGCCTTCTATGGTGCCAATTATATTCAGGTGAGATTAGGTAAGGTTTTGACATGCTATATTTTTGTTACAAATTTGTATTTCTTTGTTTGTTTAAATAATCTTCTTATAACAGCACTATTAGGAGGGTTTAAGCTTATCACTTCTGCCCCTGCTGTGGGGACACCTCGTGGTCAAAAACCAAACGAATAATTTTCTTGTTGATATAATTATTCATGCCTAGTAAAAGAGAAAAGTAAATAGTGAATCTTCAAATATTTTGAGAAAATTTGTTTAATCTCCCTAGGGATTCGTTCTCTGATTAGAATTGTTAAATAGCAGATAAAATCAATCAAAAATCTGGGCAGTTCCCTTCTACCTGTGTCTATACTTCCCAACTTGCTTTGAGAGATCCTAAAATCTCATAGCAACTTTAGTTTTAGGATCTCTTGAAGACTGATAGCAAATCTTCCTACAGTCTACTAATTATTGAATGTACTGATCTTCTTACATTGCACTAACTCTTTCGCAAATTACCATTTTTTTTATATTTTAATGGAAGACTAAATGAAGGTAGTTTCCATGATAGTTTAATTCTTGTAATTATTATTTTGGAACCTCTGCGCTTGATCTGATCCACTGCATATTATTATTATTTTTTAAAATTATTACTTTTCCATGATATCAAATTCCTTCCTTGTCAAAAGGCTTTCTGTTGGGAACTTGCTCAGAGTACACTGAAAGTGGCCTCAATTTCAATATAATACGCCATTACTTGGGGCAATCTTGAGATACCAAAATCCCTTTTGGAGATGCTTCCAATTACCGTCACATTAACAATCAGAATCATGGAGATATCTAGTTTATTTAAAGTAGTATGCAATTTGCCAACCAATCTATGATAGTGATGTAACATGAGAAAAACCAGTTCCTCGGCCAACAATCTCAGGAACTCAGCACTGTAGCTGGATAAATCCTTGTACTTCAACTGGCATTTGATGTGATCACATTCCTCAATCTATGATCTCACAAGAAAGAAGAAATAATCTCCATAATAGAAATTATATAACTATATTTCTTTAAAAGGAATCAATCTATTTTACTGAATTGGTTTCATTTTTTAAAAACATACCATTTATTTATTTTTTGATGCACCATTCTTCTATCTTTATAACTTTACTCTTGATGGGTTGCTTATCAAGGGATGCCATCTTCTTTTTCATTTTGGAAAAATCAAGCATTAGCTTCATCTTCATCCTCTTCACTATCGTCCTTTTGAATGAAAAGTGAAATGCTGCAAGTTACTACAAGGAGGAAACTTTCCCATCTTATTTTTACCCGCAAATCTTGAAATGCTAGTGCTGAAGATGAGAGTGCTAAAATTGTGACTCAATGAGCACAAATTGTGGATAAGTTAATAGATAAAGATGGAGGCTCTAATGTCATTAAGTAATGTAGCAAAAGTTTCATGTTAATAGTCATACTGATGTGTAAATGAGTTTGCAAATTAAATACATAAACATTAGAATCACATTTGTCTTCTCATAGTTTGAGATAGTGGAGTAGACATGAAGGCTTTTAGGATTATCTATGATATTGCTCAAACTTAGGAATGCAAGAACATAATCTCCTATTTATAACCTTAGTGTTACATCAATCCATACTCTATAGTAATTATTATTTGGTAATATTTGTCCTAGTTGATGGAATTCTATATTTGACGGAAATAGTCCAGTGAGCATGAAACTTAAGTAACTAAGAATGGATACTGACCGATATGCCCTTAGAGATCTATTCTAAACATTTATGAGGTGGCAAAAGGGATCCTAAATTGGTTTTGTCATCTGTTTATTTAATTTAGTTTGCTCTTTTGGTCTGTTAAGATACTATGAAGTATTGGACAATTGTGAGTTTAGGTCATGGTTAGTGATGTACTAAA
The DNA here is from genome assembly GCA_037834155.1 of Curcuma caesia. NCBI lineage: Eukaryota > Viridiplantae > Streptophyta > Magnoliopsida > Zingiberales > Zingiberaceae > Curcuma > Curcuma caesia. The sequence goes on from JBBMKF010000105.1 coordinate 724,501, forward strand.
TGTTTCTTGACGAGTGCAAATCATTAGAACTTTTTCAGTTAATTCTGGGGCTTGCTTAAAGCCTCTATGGTCATAGGAGAAGGGTTACCATATGGGTCAGAAGTCTTTTTCTGTTATATGGTGAGTAAAGTTTAAAAAGGTGAGGCTAGGCGGTTGCCTGCTGCATAATATCTAGATGGACACCTTCGCGAGGGCCTAGGTGTTCAACATTTAAGTAATATTTGAGACACAAAAGACAGACAGTGAACAACTTTAATATCTGAGATGCAAATGCATAACAGAAAGTGGCAAGGATTCAAAGAGGCTTGAGGTTGCAAATATAGCTAAGAGGAGAGTTTTTCTGGAGAAGAGTGTAATAGTATGAGATTATATTCCTAATGGAGGCATCGATGTAAAAGACAATAGTTCTACTTCCATCAATTTTAATTCAAGCACCGTTTATCGCTAATTTGAAATCCTCCTGCTAGTCTTAATGGACACCATCAACATTCTTGTAATTTGATAGAACTGCTGCTGTTGTTTCTCCAGGTAGAATTTTAAATTTTGTGCAGTCCAATTTAATTTGTTAAATAGAACTTCCAATAGTTGTTTGACATGGGATCTCAAGATTCTGTGGCCCAAAAATGTAATGAGATGAGTTTTTTGATTCATTGTTTTACTACGCATTATTGTCTATGACTTTCTAATTTTTTTCTGTTCATTGCAGAGTGTCTCACCTCATCTGTCCCTTGGGGGTGAAATCTTTTGGATTGGTCACCAAAGGAAGTCTGGTGTTGGTTTTGCTGCTCGATATAACACAGATAAGATGGTATATTCTCCCTCCCTACTGGAGTTCTCTGCTGTTATTGATCATGTTTTAGCTAAATCACCTATTTCTTACCTGATTTGTCATAAAACTATCATGTTTATCTTGGTAACTTACAGTTTCTATGGTTATGTTACCTGTTGTCCAACTCATTTTTTTTAAATGACTAGGTAGACAGTTGTGAAAACATACTTAAGTTTTCTAGTAAGGGCATTATCATGCTCTGCGATTTTGCCATACCGTTTCTTGTTTGGCACAGCCATTTCATTGGATTTTAATGGGATCTGGAACATGAGTGGATGCCTCTATCTTATGATTTCGTTCTTAGCTTACAATATCTAAGATATTTCTTTGGATAATGCCATTCTGATGAATTTTAGTGGGATATGAATCATGCCTAGACACTTGGATTACTACGCCTGAGACTTCATTCTTAGCTTACAGTAACAAGATGTCGTGGGCAGGTTGCGACGGCACAAGTTGCCACCACTGGAATTGTTGGACTAAGTTATGTTCAAAAAATTTCTGAGAAGGTTAGTACTTCTAACATTCAAAATAATTTTCCATGAGATTATTGTATCACCAGATTACCAATATCTCTATACCTTGCAGGTTAGTCTTGCATCTGATTTCATGTACAATCAGATGTCAAGAGATGTTACTTCAACTTTCAGTTATGATTACATCCTTCGTCAGGTAATAAATTGCCTAATAAATTCAAACTTTGTTTTGGGTAGAACTGGTTGTTGTTCGGAAGAACATGGCTTGCTGAATTGCTTCCTGTCATGTTGTGGTGATCGTGTGGTATTCATTTTGTGTTGACTATTCTGTCCCAAGGTATCAAAGTATGAGCTGTATCGTGGATGTTTATTTGTTCGTGATCTTCACTAGCAGAGTCAATTTGAAATGTGAATTATAAATCAGAAACATAGAAGTCTAGTTAAAGGTGACCAAGTAAAACTTTATCTAACATAATCAAGATGATTTAAGAAATCCTAATATCTGATATAACCTCTTATAGAGTGCGCTAAGAGTCACTAAAATTGCAATATTTTGACTGGCATATAGTCAGATTAAGATTCTGGTAGCTGAACTCAAATGGTTGCTGCACAAAAATGGTTGATTTTGGTATGAGTCTTGAAACCTAGAAGATATTCCCCTCCCTCCCCATCCCACTAATTGGTGGTACCTATCGGATTGGTCTGCCCCTATTTTAGAATAATAATTCTGCTCCACCCCAGAAGGCAAAGTTCTTTAATTTTTGGAGCTGAATTCTGTCCTTAATGTCTGTTGCCATGAGCATTTAAACATTGGGTTGTTGACAACATATGCAATGCTCTTCCAATAGCAGCGAAAAACACTAAAGGTTTTCATGTCAGATTCTGAGCTATGTGACAATAGAAAAATGTCGTGTTCATAGTTGAAAATCTCAAACTGTGCTTAGTGCTTAGTTTCGATCATTGATTGGAATAATAGTAATTTGATATTGTGTTGATTTTTCAATATATGGTATTGGTGATGAATTTAATGTGGAAGGAAATGAAGTAGAAAAGGTAGATAATTATTTAATTAAGTTCAAACTCTGTGTTTTGTCTGGAATAATATAATTTTGACATTCTCTTGCATGAACGTAAGTTAAAAAAACAACATATTATTTTGACTTGTGTTGTAACATGCTAAAGGGTGCTATGTGGTACTGAATTTAGATAATTTATTGGAATGATACTTTTTAACCATGCCACCTAGTATGGTACGAGATTTCAAATCATAAAGTTATGTTATATTCTTTTTTTTTTATTATTACTCTTTTCATTCTAAATTTTGGTTCTAGCAAAACTTCCCTGTCATTTTATTCCCACCGACCTCAATTAATCTTGTGAACTTATAACATTACTATCTGAGCTCTTCCATTCATTTTCTGCAGTGCCGTTTACGGGGGAAAATTGATACCAACGGCGTCGTGGGTGCACTTCTAGAGGAGCGGCTTAACCTGGGAGTTACTTTGCTTCTTTCTGCCGAGGTGCATTGCTTGTTCTTTACTCTTGCACTCTTACTACACACGACAAAATGTGTTTCCATTTCTCCATCTTTCCAAACAACACTTCGGCATGAAGGATTGTCGATATGTATGTCACCTTGTACCGATCCGAACTGATTGATTGTTGCAGATTGATCACGCGAAGAAAGATTACAAATTTGGATTTGGTTTGACCGTCGGAGAGTGAGCTGCTCATAGAACATGTATCCTGGTGCTTCTTCCGCCTGGCTGCCTGTGGGTCAGGAAAAACCCCAGGGTTTTCCCATGCAGGCTTGATATATGTCAGGAACTAATCCATGGCATGGAACAGCTAAGCCTGATAAGGAAGAAGAGGTCCTCTTCTATTTTCCATTTTTATCTTCTTCTTTTTAATGAGTAGATTAACAGCAGATTGCTGAGGGATTTAGTTGCCATTAGATCATGGGGCATTAGAGGGCCACGATGTTTTTGTTCATCATTGGTGGAACCAGCCATTGGTGTTCTGATCTCGACCAAAGTGTATCTGGTTGTGCTTCAGTAGTGCTGATGCAAAAAAAAAAAAAAATCACTTCACGAAACCATTAAAGATTTATCCTTTTATTTCATGAAAACATGTTTCTCATTGTCATGGCTGCTTCTCTTTCAACCTTCTAACCTATTTCTAAGCACTTGGATCTTTTGGGCACTTGTAGTACTTGAGAATATATATACCTTAAGGTCTTTAACTCCTTGAGCTCATTGAACTCCTTCTGGAGCTCTAACTAAGCAACACCTTGATTGAAGTCTCTAGCTCTCAAGCTCATTTAGCTCTTCTTTGAGTTATATTGCACCAACTGGATCTAAGCTAAGCTCTTGAGCATGTATCTCTATGACTTTTACTTCCACAACTTAATTCCATATGCATCTACTTCCATGCTCCACTTGATCTAGGTCTTAGGCCTTAAGCAACTTAATTTCGTATGCACTATCTGAGTCCATGCACATTTAATGCCAAATTAAATTACAAAACACACATAAATTAAATCGTAAAATTATATATCAAGGGGCATTTAAAAAGCACCAATTAAAATATGCCTATTGATACAAGTGTGGGATTACACAAACACTAATTCCTTTAAGATTTTGCTATTTCATTATAAGTTATACCTTTCTACGAAGAGAAATAAGAGTAGTTATTGTGACAAAATTAATTGTCATGACATACACTAAATACAATTTGATTTTTTAGAAAGAAAAATAAAAATTAATCACTGTGATTTCTCTAAAACCATGTAGTTGGACCGAAGACTCAAATATTCGAATTATAAAAAAAATTCATCATTTCCCCCTACTCAATTTTTTTCATTTTGTTTCATATTTATAGTTGGTGCAATAGACAACTTAGCAATAATTTTAAAAAAAATATATAGATGACCATATATAGTTAAATAAAATTATATAAATAATTCATATATAAATTCTATACCTATAATTATTGTTAAAGTGCTTTTTTATATTAATGCCTTGAAAACTAATCAATTACTTTTAGTTATTTTTACATTATATCATAGATGTCTTAATTAAAATAATCTCAAGGCATTTATTATTGATAAACCAAACACCTTTCTTAACATTCAATCCTTTTATACCATTACCTCTACGTATACATACATATAAACCTTGTGCCAAAGCTATTTGCATCTACAAAATGCCATAAATTATCAAACGAGAAAAGATAAAAAAAATTATTATATTTAAAAAGCTAGACAAGAAAATTATTTATCTGCCTCTGCCGGACTCAGTTTTCTTTGCAGCACCAGCCCTACCCACTCAGAACTCTCGCTCCCATCCAATCGGTCAGCTCTCGCATTACCTCAAATCTCAAACCCTAAATCCTAAACCCCAAACCTCAAATCCCAAACCCCAAACCCTCATAATTACACAGTTTTAACCCTAAATCCCAAACCGCAACTCCTAAACCCCAAACCTCAACCCTTACACCCCAAACGTCAAACCCTAAACCCCAACCCTTAAACCTCAAACCCTCAAATTACACAGATTTCCTCAAAACCCTTTTTGGAAACTTACAAGGAACCGCCTCAATTTTCTTTGCAGCAAACTCTCATTCCCATCCGATCGGTCAGCTCTCACATTACCCTAAACTTCAAACCCTAGACCCCAAACCTTAACCCCTAAATCTCAAACTCCAAACCTCAAATCCTAAACCCTAAACCCAACCCTCAAATCTCAAACCCTCTTAAATTACACAGATTTCCTCAAAACCCTTTTTGGAAACGTACAAGGAACCGCCTCAATTTTCTTTGCAGCAAACTCTCGTTCCCATCAATCCGTCAGCTCTCGCATCACCCCCAAATTCTAAATCCTAAACCCTCGTAAATTAGGCAGATTTCCTCAAAAACCTTTTTGGAAACGTACAAGGAACCGCCTCCAAGTCCAAGCCGCGCGGCAGCACAGCGCTGACAGTGCACTGTGTCTGCCTGCAGACTCGCACTGCGCCGCATTAACAATCCATTTACGTGGACGAATCTGACGAGGTTGTGCACATAGGCGTCGAGAGACACCGACCAGAGATGCTTTGGCTTGGCCTTTTAGGGCGCATGCAAAAAACGACCTAGCTTGTTGGCTTTAGAGGACGGTGCAGCTTTGGACAACTAGTTGACTGTGGATACTTAATTGTGCATTATTCATGCACCTTCCCTTGCTCCTTCTATCTGTTTCGTCAGCGATGGAGATCCAGAGAAATTAATGAGATCGAACTTTAGATCAAAAGAAAGCAAAACCTTGAAGGATCAAATTAAACATCAAGTTCGAGATTAAAAGGCACAGCACATGGAGGGTCGTCTAGTAATTGGGAATCTTTGCTTTAGTTTAATGAATGGATACAGTGGCAGTAGCTCGAGAAATATCAAACAGTGAAATGGATTTGTTTTGTGAGTGAGGTGTAGTGCATTCGCATGATTGACGAGAGCAAGGTGACAAATTAAGCTTGTGTTGTACTTAATGAAGCATCATCATCATCAGCAGCAGCAGCAGCTGCTGTCTCATGCATGAGCTAGCTTGTTAGTTTTTTAGGTCACTTGATGAAAGGGACGATCGAGTGAGTGTATATATAATTAAGATTTCAGGACAATTCCTTAATTTCTGCACCGATCGATCGATCGGATTAAGAACAAGGAGTTAGGCAGGTTTCAGTATGTGTAAACTATATAAGAGAATTTGCACGTGAAGTGAAGGATCAGATTCCAGACCAGACGGTTTGTCATCTTCCTAGCTAGCTCCTCTTATATTATTATATAAGCATGAATTTTTATATCAAATAATTAAAAAAAATCATATAACAACTTTGGTCAAAAATTATTTTATAATCATTTTTCTTTTTAAATTTTAAATATAAATAAGGGAAATAGACAGTCTATTGTCAGGGTATTTAAAAAATGATAAATCCTAGTTAGTCTCATTGACTATCTCTCTGGAGTGATCGGCCCGGTCCCATGGAAGTTTCCCACCAGCTATCAGGGTAAATCGGGAAGTGCACGCAGCGGCCAACCCAGACGCCCAACATCCTTTGATTGCACTCCCCATTTGAAAGAAAATTCCTATAAATACGCCATAGCTGGGGATCGAACTGCAGGTGCCTGGGTGACAACCTAGATATCCTACCGCGACACCATTGCCTCGGGGACTATTGTTAGGGTATTTAAAGTGATTGGGTAGTGGCTCAAAGATATGATTAAAATCACTATACAATTTTGTGATATATAATTTTGGACCAAAATTACTAGTTAATATATAAATCTAACAATTTTTACCAAAAACGACTACATAATTATCAATTTGAGGTAGAAATGCACCTTACCTCATATTGTTAAATCAAGCTCACATGTTTTGATCCTTATTACTAGCTAAATATTTAATTTAACCTCCATTCATTAGATAACATTATTACCTCTTGTTGTTGTTATTACTCTTAATGAATATCCCTATGTGGCCTACATACATATTTATTTCTTGTCTCTTGACTAACTCGACATTAATTCCTTGTGGCATATAATATAATATATTCATTTAAACTCTAATCACATAGGGCTTAGTTGTCCTAAAGTGTATAAACAAACTTGATAGGATTAATTATACATGATATGAAGACATTGTGATAATGATGTTTGTCGTGTCAATCATGTTATATATTCCATATAAAATTAATTATGCATTTCAAAATAGTATTTAAGCTCTAAATTTATTATTTGAAAAATGAAATGAATAAGGAATCTCTATTTCTTATCAATTTAAAATAGTAGTTATCAATTCATGAAAATAAGTATATATTCTAAAATTATTTTTACAGCTAAACATAGGAATGACTAACCATTCGATCGATCGAATCCAAAAGAACACTCATTCTTGTGAATCAAACCATCATAGAATTAAGCTCATTCAAATACTTTTGTAGCCATTCAAACCGAATTAAACTAATCAAGCAAAGAAAAACAAAGGCCCGGCCAGCTCCTTTAATTAATTAAGTACTTCCCTTCACAATCAAGCTCATTTTATTCATTTATAACACATGATTATGCACATTTTTTGTTTTATTAATGCATTCCAGATCCCGTGGGTTTAAAGTGAAGATCTTGATTTTAACATCTTTGTTTGCATTGTGAAATTTTCAATTCGCTAACTCTGGCGCTAAACGAACATAATTGAGCTAAATAGTATAAAAATATTATATATATATATATATATATATAATATTTGAATTGGATTCAAAATTTAAAATATAAATAATTTTAGTTCAAGTTTGAGTTTGTGTTTGAATCAAGCTATTTGAAATTTGATTAGATCAGAATTGGATTATAACTCTAAATGACTCAAATTTAAGTTTGAATTATTCAAACCTAGTGTATTTGAATTAAAGCTGAGTACAATATAATAAAAATAGATAGGGTTTGCTTTAAACAATTAAACAAAATATTAGGTTCAAATATGATTTAAAATTTATTAAACAACATAATAAAAATAGATATGGTTTTCCTCTATTCTGTGCTCCATGATGATGTGCCCGAGAAAGCGACCGCCTTTGATGCCGAACACGTATTTGCTCGAGTTTAGTTTCAGACCATACATTCTCAAGGTAGAGCTTATCTTATTGACGTCGACTAGTATAGGGTCTCGGTTCAGGTTGATTTAATCAAGATATCATCTACTTAGATTTAAACATTGTGTTTAATTTGATGTTTGAAAACCTGATCCATAAGTCGTTAATAGGTGACACTTGCATTCTTTAGACTAAAGGGCATAACTTTATAATAAAAAGTCTCAATGGAGATGACAAAACTAACCTTTTCTTGATCCTCAACAATCAAGGGTATCTAATGATAACCTGATAGACATCCAACATACAAATAAGTTCACAATCGACAGTTGAGTCTCCCAACTAATCTATCCGAGGGAGCAGATAACAGCTCTTAGAGCAGACTTTATTGAGATCCCGAAAGTCGATGCAAACTCACTATTTATTCCCGGGCTTAGGGACTAGAACGACGTTCGCCAACCAAGAGGAAAACTATATTTCGATCATATGTGCCCCGCTTCCATCAGCCTAGCAACTTCCTCACGAATCATTTTATCTTGTGCTGGAGCAAAGCTCCTCTTTTTCTGTCGCACTGGGCGAGACCCTGGGTGAATATTGAGGCAATGTCCCATCACGCTCGGAGCTATTCCGGTGACTTCGCAAGAAGATCAGCGACGATATCATTGTTCCGGATAAGACAGGCAATCAATTTCTCCTTGCTACAAGGTCAAGTTGGATGCTATTTGCATGGCAC
>JBBMKF010000105.1:736345-752423 GCA_037834155.1 Curcuma caesia
TTGACGAGTTGAAAAATCTTCAACCCAATCCAATATAAGACGGGTTGCAAGTTAGACGGGCCAACCCACATACCTATAAAAAATATTAAAAATATAAATTTGAATTACAGTTTAAATTGGTCAAGTTGAAATTTTAAAACTTGAATTGTGATTTAGATTGATCAAATTCACTAATCCTAGTTTTCTATTTTAATTTTAAATTTTAAAATAAATAAAGAAACTTTCTCAATCTGTGGGCCAACCCAAGTCCGCCCCGGGCCAACCCAAACGGGTCGCGGACTTTGATGAATCAACTTATCTGAACTCATCTAAACCCATCTTAAAATGAGTTAATAATATTTCAATCTAATCCGCCTAAATTGTTTGGTGGGGGGTGGGTCAACCCAATAGGTCCAATCCAAATTAATGACTATACTTTCATGTATGATTAGAAGAAATCATATGCATTGAGAAACACATTCATAAATGGTTATGATTCATGATGAAATTTTATAGGATTAGAAATTGATATATAGATAGGATTTATCATGATTCAATTATGTAATTTATATTTTGTAATTAGCATGATTCAATTCTATTTCATGACTTGTATGTTTTTAAATTATATAAATATTTACAAGTTATATCATGCACTTAGAACTAAGGATGCTAATAACAATTGATGCCGTTGTTGGGGTAATCAATATCTCATTAAGGTTAATCAATTTGACAAAGCTCTATGGTGAGCTACAGGGAGGAGAGCGAGAATCGTTGTTTATCTTCTTCGCGTGAGCGGTGACCTAGGCTTCTCCCCGAAATCCTACGGCACTGTTGATCTCCCCGGGAGCGCGGCGTCGTCAACCACATCCCCGTCGCGCGCTTGCTTCGTTGGCAGCCGTCACGCGCCACAACCCTGCTTGCTTCGTTGGCGGCCGTCACACGATCCCGAGCTTCACCGCCGACAGCAGCCGCTTTCTTCGCGAGAGTTTTTCTTCCTCCTCACCGTGCGCTATCCACGATTTCGGCCGAGCCTCCTTCATGCGAGCGTCGATGGTAGAGCCTCCATTGTCCCTTGCGGTGCCTGTCGGAGAACCACGATCCGCCGACAGAGCAAACCCTAACTCGCACTCCCCTGTTCTTCTTTGGCTGTGAGAAGAAGCCGATTCCGGCTCCGCCCTCTTGCTTGGGTGGTGGATCGCGATTTAGGGTTTTTGGAGAAGGAAGAAGCTCAGGTTCGGCTGCGTGAGAGAGGTCGGAGAAGAGGGAAATTTAGACAGTGTTCTTTTGTCCAGTGGTTGGTGTTCTTGTGAAGAGTTCCGCCGTCGGCCACCGGTGAAATGTTCATCGTGGATAATTATTTCGGAGATTTTTTCATCAACGTCAGAAAGATTCCGATCAATTTATCCATTATCGGCGGTCAACGGTTGATCATCAAAAACTACACCGGAAATATGATTTCTGATGATAATTAGAAAGCCCCGAAATGATCATGACAATCGTTGTTTTATAGTTCTCGAAATAAGACTTTTTCTGGATTCGATGTCATCGATCATCAGCTAGTACCGAAGACGATGATGCAACTCATGGCTTCCGAAGCTGTCCAGACGAGAACTTGGCGTGGATCACCAGTAGAGACGGGACTTCGACGAGGACCGCGTGATTGATGCCAACACTGCTCAATATCATCATCCGCGAGGTACGTGCAGAATTATTTAGTTTTCTACAAATTTTAATTTCCTGTCATGCCTTGTACATGTTATTTCCTATTTTACCATGCGTGTGTTGTGATAATAATTAGCTTAATTATCTGTATATTTCAGCTGCGTACGTTTGTGAAACGTGTAAACACGCGCATTGCACTGGGATGATCCTAACAAAGTTGGTATGAGAAAAGTCCAGATGAGTCAATGATTAATCAAACATTTGGCAATACGAAAAGTCCAACAAAAAATTGGCAAGGTATGGAGTTAAGTAGATCATGAAGGATCAGACACTTAATACATTGATGAAGTCCTGACATATCAAGATTTACTGAATGTTAGGCAACAGTAAAGTTTTGATAGGCCAAGTGTGACTAGATACTAGGCAATGTTGAAGTCCTAATAGGTCTAGGTTGACCAGATATTCGATAGCCCCATGGTCCAGGTTTAACCCCATGGTCCGGGTCTAGGCGTTCCTATCTTCGTTTTTCTTGACATGACTCTACACAGACCATGACTCCGATATCAATTGTTAGAACTGATAAAATCAACATATAGTTGAGGGTCCTTACATGGCTCTGCACAGCCCATAGACCATGGCTCTGATATCATGTTAGAATTGATGGAATCAACATATATATGACTCTGATACCAATTGTTAGTGCAATGAAAGTCACATGTTTCCACAATGGTATGATATTGTTCACAATGGGACTAAGCCCTTATAGTTTTATTTTTGGGATTAACTCAAAAGGTTTCATTCCAATAGAGATATCTTCAATCTTATAAACTCATGATATTTTTTATGTATTTTTAATGTGAGACTTTGATTGTATCTTAACAAAGTCTCGACAGGTCAAGGGTGATCAAATGTCAAGTAAAAGAAATTTTGGTAGATTGAGGTAAATCGAATACTAGGCAAGATAATATTTTAATTTGGATTTTGAGAGAGTAAGGGAGTTTGTTGAAACCCAGTAATTGATTGTTGAACTACAACGATTGACTATCAATTCTTGGAGCTTTGAGGACGAAGTATTTCTTTTAGAGCAATAAGAGGTCATTCTAAGCAATAAAAAAGCATCCAAAGTAAAATTTTATTTGTAAAGTTGTTTGTGTGCTTCCATTTATATTTGTATTTGTATACTTATTGTATTTGTTGCAAGAATAAATTATAAGAGATTTCTCCGCCACCAGAACTATCTGAGAAAGAGAATGGACTAGTGGTAATAGTTCTCTGGGATTAGACCTTGGATGTAACAACCTTAGGAGGCTGTAAATCAAGTAAATTGGTTTGTCTTGTATTTGTATTTTTTTGTGTTGTGTATCTGCCGTTTATTAACCTTTTGTAGATAAGCATGAAATTAAAATAAAATAATCAAAGTTATTCACCTTCTCCTCTAACTCGCACAGGTCCTAATAATCATGAGACAATCTAGGGGTGACTTGTTTTGCATATTTAGATATATGGAAACAAGTGAGATGTTAGAATAATAATTTAGGTTTAAGATGTTTGATGTGATGCATCTAGTTGAGCTAAGTTTCATCGACATATAGGAATTATGGAATAATCAACCATCGGGAAGGCATGTATACAAAGTCATATGCATAGCTCAAAGATCACGATAGAAAATTATTTTTAAAATAATATTAAAGAATATTTTTTGAAAATTTTAGCCGTACATAATATTGATACAAAGTGTGGATTGAAATTTTCAAGTTTTAAGGGTGTCTAACTTTATGTCAATTTTTAAAAATATAAATTATTTTCATAGGAAATTATTTTAATATAATATTTTATGATTTTTTATTAAGTATAAAATTATTTATGATTTTTCAAATCTTGTTTACCGGAGAATATAGAACGTAGTCAACTAAATCAGAAATATTATTCAATTAGTCTAGTGAGTAGTTAATTGGAAAGGTACTTTAGTCGATTAAAATCTGTCTTAAATAATTTATAGTTTTAAATTCATCTTAAACTTGTGTTTTAGGTTATTTGAATTTGGATTATGAATTCTAAGGGGTATTATTGGTGAAAATCAAATTTCCCAAAGGGAAAAGGGATCGAATAAGACAGAGAGGGTTGAAATAAGATAGAAATTTATATAGATTTAATTTTAGATCTTTGTCGACCACCTCAAAATAATATAATCAACAAGATTATATTATTTAATAGATTTAATTGAAGAGGATGAGTGGTAGTTGCAACAACTATGAGGAGGGGAGGAAGAGGATGTGAGGCGGCAATTGTGTCAACGACAATTGTGAATAAAGAAGAGGAGACTACAATTGTTTATAATGTTAAACAAGGAGAGGAATAACGTGAGCTCAGTTCGGTCCTCTCTCAACTCAGTTCTCTCTCAGCTCAATTTTCTCTCAGCTCGATATTTTGCTTAACTTGGGCGCCCGAGTTCAACCCGGGAGGCAATCAAAGTCGGGGACCAACACCCGACTCGACAGGTCAACTCGAAACCTGATGGCCAACCTCTCTATCAACTAGCCTCCCTTTCCTCAGTGCCCTGTTTAACACTCAATTGACTCCTCAGTCGCCTATGCTACCGTCAGAAGGATATAAGTGATCACGTGAGGGGATGGTTAGCCCACCCCTTTATACGGCATGATGGTATAGTATGATGATGAATGACATGATTTTTCATTACTACGATGACCATAAGATACTTTCTTTACTTAGATGGGGCATCTCCTCTGACAAAATCTCTATTCAGAAATATTCTTCTTAATCACGACGTAACATCTCTCCTATAAATTTATATAACTTTTGCTCCTCACATAATGCAAGTACGCATGATCATCACAGATCCTCAATTAACCTCACTACTTTGCTCCTTCTTCCTCCGTGACAAAAACTAACTTGAGCATCGGAATAATTAAATTAAGATACTCCTGACCTCCGATCTCACTGTCTTTCTGGTCTTATAGTATTGTGGAGCTCACTCGGAGCTGGAGCCCGTCATTTTTCTCTCTTCCTCCAACCTGATCAACTTACTTGTCAGATGGTGGTATCACGTTCATCTTAACAAGAACAGTTGTCATGTCATCTCATGTTTCGGCAGAACTTCACTTCCACCAACCAAATCAGTTTGATGATGACTTTTGCCTTTTTAAATATCGATATTGATGAATAGATAGATGATTACCTGTCATGCTTTGGCGTGAGCCAACTTTAATGGCATTTAATATGAGATTTCATCTTTTCATAAGGCATCCTTCCTACGTGTGTTTAGTCAAATTCATTTCCTTCATGCACAAGTCATTATATTATATATATATTGTAGAACAAATTTAACATATCTATACATTTTTCATGAATGCATAAATACTTGTACATATCTGAAGGAAACTATGTATAAACATCACCTGCCTATCGAACAAAACAAACAAACAAACAAACAAGCTTATAGTGTTCTTTCATCGATTGAAAGAAAGAAGAAAGGAATTGTTCCTAGCAAAACTTTTAAGGATTTGTTCCATCGATGCCTCCGATTGGACCCGCGGGTGGGACGGGGGCTCTAGGGAGCATAACAAACACCATTGGCACTTCCTCCTTCACCATCATCTTCGAGCTCGAGTTGATCCTTGTCGTCGTCGTAATCTTCTCTCGTTGAGCGAAGGAGCCTTCCTCGACGCCGAGGCCTCGTGCGGCCATGGATTGCTGCAACATACTGAACTCAAGGAGGAGGAGGAAGAGGAGAAAAATCGTGAATTTGGCTTTAGAAGCCATGGCAAGGAGTAGTAGAAGATCTAGCTTACAATATAAGCTCAGAGGAGGCGAAGGTTTAAATAAAGTAAGCCAGAGTTGAATTTCGATGCAATGTTGCTTTGCTTGAGCCTCTGGAACTCATTAAAAAAATCAAAGTCAGAGAAGAAAACCGAATGAATAAACTTGGATCATCTACTTCAACGCGTTCCAGGTGGCTTCCTTGAAACGACTGATGACAATGTCAAAGTCACACCTTAATGGAAACTTGGCAGGCACTTAACTAGATTTTGATGACGAGGATGGATTGTATCTTATCTATCTTGGGCGACCACGTTTTGACTTTAGTTCATATTGTTTTCAGGTCAACTGGGACAATAACAAACTGAATCCAATTTAGAGATCGAAGGAAGGTTGCTGCATGCTTTGCTTGTTCGACAAGTTATAAATTGACGAGGAACAACACTTTGAAATCACCATTACATTTTTCCTTCTTAGAAACCTGATTTTTTTAAAATCACATGGGCATTTTGTATGTTGGATATTGGAGTTTTAAAAGACTAATACGGTTTTGTGGAAAATCGAAATGACGTCAATTGATGAAAATTGAAATTGACTTCAAAATCCAAATCTACGTTTCGCGTAAATAGATTTAGACTATTTATTTACTTAAAATTGATTAAGGATGAATGAGAAATTAATTGTTTAAAGTCGGCCCAAAATAACATTAATTGTTAATTAATGTTATATAAGAAAGTGCATGGGGAATAGTCCATATCAGAGAATTTCGATGAACTTCCCTTCCTTATTAATGTTTCTGTGTTAATGGAGTTAACACAAAAAACTCATGCGCTCTCTTCTCACGGGCGAGCAGGTACTTGCACCTGCGAGTCCGCCACTTGTCACACGCACAATGGGCACTTTGTCGGCGCACTTTGCACGCACGCATTGAGAAGCTTAAATTTATGCTCTAGCGGACGTGGCAGTGCCTATGTGACATCCACGTGGGAAAGGAGAGATGACTGAATTGCTGACTGGATGAATGGATGTCAATCGTTGATCAAAGAGGTGTGATGGATCGCATGTGTTGCGATGTAGAGCGTTGGATCGCGAAGAGTCGCAATTTGACCGCTGGTGATGATGCTTGATCTGAAGCGTCAGATCGAATGGATCTTTGGATCTACATCTGACGGCTAATGACAAAAGGGAGATCTGAGGGTTACAACCCTTTAGATCTGATGGATGAGATCAAAAGGGCTATCTGAAGATTTACAACCCTTCAGATCGAACGGTCCAGATAAATCCTGCTCAAAGGTCACAGCCACTCACCAAAAGATATTCTACCTCTTCCTTTTATATAAATAGATTCTTCCAGATGTTGGAAAGATCATCGAATTCATCAATTCTACTAATCTTTTGAACATTCATCTCATCTTGTGCATTCAGAGTCCAAAAAACCTATGAGAAGGTTCGCTGATCTCAGAATTTGAAGTGTGCTACTATTCTGAAACGTCGTCGTTATATCTTAGGAACAAATTGCTACTATCCGTAAGCACCTGTAGTGGAACAATATCATTTACGGAGATAGTGTTGAACACTAACCTCAACGATTCATATCAGTTTGCATCCTTTTCGGAAAGCCACCCGAATCAACACTGTATTCTGCAATTGAAAGTTGATGGTACTTCTTCCTCCCCAATTATTTGGGATGATTCAGTTCATTGAAAACAATCATAATACATAAATGATACACAAGTTTCAACAAGTCCAAACAACTAATGCTTCACAAATCTTCTTCAAGCGGCAGCATTTGCATCCTCTGTGGTTTAATGTGAAAGAACTTCTGAATTCTAAATAGTATAAGTTTTATAAAATCGGATAAGAACTTCAAATAGGAAATACAAAAATAAGGATCTAGTTTCTATGAATAACATGGTTTAGCATATAAATACCAAAAGTAATGACAAAGAACCTGGTTAAAGAGCCATCGTCTTTATCCTACAACGGTAATTGCTCGATCCCTGTGGAAGAAGAAGAAGCGGAAGCAAGAAGTTGATCTTCCAAGGGAATTAGGATGATGAAACCATAACTCTTTCGTCAATGGGAAACAAAGGCGAGATGTCAATTACCCTAAATCCTCGGGGACCAAACCCTATATATATAGTTGTCTAATCCATCATCAGCCCATAGATAATAATGAAATAAATTGACTTATTCTATATACTTAGTCTTTATCCGATAATATCGAATTAGATTAATAGATTCAATAAATTTAATCTATATCCAACAATACCAGAACAGACTAACAGATTCTACATATTTAATCCACATCCAATAATCCGAAATCCGATAAACTTTAATTAGATCACTTAAATGGATTCGATTCGTATCTAAATATACAAATTATAATTAAGTCCACTTTTAAGAAATTAAATCCAACATAGTGTATAAATGTTTCAGAACATTTTCTTCATGTTGCATTTCTTCTCTCTTTCCTCCATTCCCATGGCTTCTCAGGGTGTGAAGAAGCCCACAAGCCAACACGTTTAGCTCTTGCCTCTTTCTCCCACTGAAAAAAGATAATCTCGTGAAATAGAGCTGAAACCAAACTCTTTAGCTAGCATCTCCTTACAGGAAGAAGACACAAGTTAATTACTGAAACAGTAGGATCGATCACCTTTGCTAGCTCTGGACGTTGGTCATAGGCAATGTAGTGCCATGCAAGCCCTTTCTTAAGCATCTGTTCCTGAAAAATGAACAAGTATCAGAAACTTAATCGAGATGCCATGCCATGCCATGCTCAGTAGTGCTGCTATCAGTTTGTATCTCACTTGGATATAGACACTATTGAAGTAAACATCTCCTACGCAGCGACCATATCGATCCTCTCCATAAACAAGAACCTTCAAGCACTTCCCTTGGACTAACTTCACCAGTGCCTCCTTGGCTTCCTTCCCGAATGGCATGGAGCTCTCTGGCGCATCAATTCCCCTGTTGCCCTTAATTATTAGGACGCTTGATCAAAGCAAGATGAACTGAATGTCGTACCTCAGTCTGATTCGATACTTGCGTGCGAGGACCTCCTCATTGTTAGCTCCAGCAATTACCCTGCAAATGTGCCAATGCTTAGGAACAAGGTCAATTGGGATACTGGAGCAGTGCATCACCTGTATCCCGAGTCTATGATAATTTTATGGAGTGCATCTGCCTTGTTGTAGTCCTTGGCAGCTCGTGCTCGAGCTCTCTCAATGGCTGATTCCTGCACACCTCGAGGGACATTCGCTGATTCCCTCGGGTCAGCGGTGTCGACGTACACAGTAATTGTATCTCCATCTGCCACAGCTCTAGCATCCACCTAAAGCATCAAGCACTCGCGTTACAAGACTGCCCCAAATGCATCGACTATAGAGAAGAGATCGGATCTCACTGGAAGTGTGTGCAGCTCATACTTCACTCCTTCTGGCTTCGATGAAGGACGAACGGGGGCAGCATCTGGCAGAGTGTGAGGGAGTGGAAGGCCGTAGTAAGCCAGGAGACCCTGGTTTCAAAGAATCAGATTCGGTTAGCAGTAACCAGTGCAGATTGTTGTGGTATTCGAACAGTACCTCAACATCTGCTCTCTGATGCCTCTTTAAAGTTTGGATGACGAGCCTCGAAGCTGCTTCTGGTGTTTTGGGCGGCGGCTTGGCTTCCTTCCATGCGTCCTGCAATTTTCTGTACCTGCAAATATTTATTTACACGCAGATGAGGTTTGGGAGACTGGTGGTTGTTGGGGAAGAGAGGAACAGGCGTACCAGTTGGCTTGTGCCTTCTTAGACGAGACTACGTGCTGGCTCAGCCTCTCCGGAACCTTGGCTCATCGGCAATTAAGTTACTGTTACAAGAAATTGGCGACGAAGTATTGATTGCTGTGGTTGAATGTGACCTGCGATGTGACGCCGAAGTGGTGGAGATCGTGGGCGAGGGCGGAGACGGCGTCGGTGGCGGCGGGAGGGGCGGAGGAGGAGTGGTGGGGCTGGTCGGAGAATTTGCCGCAGAGGAATTTGAAGAGGGAGTTGCCCATCTCTCTCTCTCTCTCTTCTCTCTCTCTCTCTTCTGGCTGCTTTTCGATCGATTGAAAGGATGAATTCGATGGAGGCGGAGGAAGAGGTCAATCCGATGCCAACTTTCCTTTCCTGGCAAAGCGACACTTGGAGGATGCTCATTGGATTGTCTTCGCAAATTTAGATCTGGTAACGTGTACACTCCTGTGTCGTTGACCTCATTCGCGTACCTTTTCTGTCTCCTCTAGCGAGTGGGGTAATTTGTGCAGCCACTGGTACAGAAGGTGTACTGGCGGGTAACGAATTTGTAACTTAAACTCTTCTACAGCTGTTTTTATTATTATTTTATTGCGATAGAATAGTTTTCCTATTTGGCCCCCAAATTATTATTTTTTTCTTAAAAGGCTTATACACTGATTTAGCATCAAGATTTTTCTAAAACCGTCTACAACTTTTCATTTTTATGCAATTTGATATAATATTTAAATTTTATTTTAAAATCTAGCATCAACTGTTGGATCGCCATAAACTGATAATACAAAACTCATTTAACACAAATTGCAATTTTAGATTTTGTTTGGATGAAATCAATTTTCAACACTCTTCCATTCATTTTTCAAATTTAAATCTTATAAAAACAACCTTCAAGAGATCGATTTCACTCGCATAGTCATCCAAAATAGCAATTTGCACACGTGACAAACCACACGGATATCAATTTAACTAAGGGTTCAAAAGAATCGAACATGTTCGTAAACTTTAACTTAAACATCTTCCATAATTTTTTTGAACTGAATTAAAACTCATGATATTTTATTTGATTGCTCATGAGTCGCTCGCAAGCTAAACTTGAATTTAAATCATAATTAAATTCTACTCGAATCAATATTAGAATAATTTGAATTCAACTCAAACTCAAATTTTATTTCAAATCGAACAAATTAAAATGATTTATATTTTAAACTTCAAATCAAATTTAAATATCACATATTTTTTAAATTCGACTCCATTTGCAATCCTAATTCTAAAAGTTGATCTATGCTAAATTGTGAAAAAAACTTAAATTGCATAAATGAGCTAATATATAAATCTAATAACTAATTTTATCGAAGTTAGTATGCATGGATTTCAGAACTTTGCACCCATATATCATTAGGGTTGCAAAGAATCTAACAAAGTCAAATTTTATTGTCGTCAAATTTATTTGATATCCATCCAAATGAAGTCAAAACAAATCTAGTATGCTTGACTATCTTTTTTTTATAAAATCAAATTTGGCTTCAAATCAAACACCAAACTTGTTTATAAATATTAGATTCTTTTACAGCCCTATGTATCATTATCTCAACTCAATCAAATGGATTAAGATAGATTTCTAGTTTATCAGAGTTATTAAAAAGAAAACAAGCCACTCAATACATGGAAGGATCCAAAAGAAGGCAGTGTTCATACTAATTATCATATTTTGGCAATCTTTTACAGGTCATTAAATAACTGAAATTAAGAATATTTATAAAAAATCATTCCCAGTAAAAGAGATTAATTTTGTTTGAAATTAATCTACCAACAGAAGTAAGGCAAGACGAATAACCAAGGAACATGACAAGTATTCAATGTTCAGAAGCTGATAGCTAACATATATTATAAAGATAAGGGAGCATGGACGTCCATAGTCTGAATTCGAGTTCTAAATTAAACAATATCAGATAAAATCATCTCGAACTTTGCTACTTTTTTGGCGTAGAATTGATTTATGCACTCTCCGTCACTGGATACTCAAAGACAACGTCCTTGCCGCAGAGCTTCCGGTAGACACCTGAAAATGTCTCCAGCTTGTACTCTGTGTTGTTCCGTTCCTTTGGATCCAGGAAAATCTGGTTCAAGAAAACTCATGTTAAGCTACACAGATCAATTCCAACAACAAAGTGAGCTTAAAAGAATTAGGATTTCAATTACAAAAGCAAACAATATGCAAAGAACAGTACGCAAATCTTATCGCAATCAGCCTATTTGCATGCCTTCCACTGTCGTTATCTAGTAAGAAATCCAATTTCATAAAACCAGGTGATATGCACAAATCAATAAGACAAGAGATCAACATCATTTTTGCTGTGGTTGATCCTGGCACAGAATTGGTACCCATTGAAAGTGCCTCATAAAAGATGGACCAACAAGTCGGAACATATAAGACTATTTTGTAGTGTTTTCTAATGGAATATAATTTTTTGATAGGTACTTCATGTTTGTGGATTGTTTCCAAAAATATTACATTAGTAAAGGGAAAAAAACACTAACCCAACCAGAAGATCAACACAAAAAAAAAACAAGAGACAGTGACATCAAGGAACAACCTTTATTATCTTGGAGCCATCCAAACGATATCTTATACGCTTCCCAACAATCTCAGCAGGGAACACAACATCCTCTAATATTGCATCATGAACTGCAGTGAGTGTTCGACTGCGAGGACGCACAACAGCAGAGCCTTTCTTTGGAGGTTTTAATATCCTTCTTGTTGCAATTAGAACCACATCCTATTCATAGAAATTAACAAACCAAAACAATGATAACCATGAGCAAAAATGTGAGTAAGCATAAAAACAAATCTCACATTGGGTTTAGGGAGCATACTTAACACATTTATCTTCAGCATAGTTGAGTGCATGTAGTTTTATTTATTTATTTAACATTGTTAAGATAAGAAAGAAAAAGAAAGCGAATGAAGCCTCACCTTTCCACTAAATTTCTTCTCCAATTCTCTGACTAGCCTCACATGAATTTTCTTAAAAGCTTTCCGGAGCCTGTAAGGAATATGAATAACAACAGCTTTCCTGTTGCCTGCAATATCTATTTGCCTGCATCATAGAGCAAATTTCAATCAAACGATTCAGCCTATCAGCTCTCTTTGAACATAAAATAAGTAAATTGGATGCACTTACGCTGCTGAATTGATATATAAGTCTTTTAAGTCACTCTTCAGCTCCTGGTTACTATTTTCCATATCAAAAAAGGCCTGGAGGAAGACCCAACCAATCAGTACCTAAAATAAATATGGAAAGGATCATCACGCTCAGATGTATCGTTACCTGAGCAACAGTGTCTTCAAACTCTGTAGGTTCCAATCCCTTTTCCTTTTGGATTTTCTTCCTTGCAGTAAACATTTTGATTGCTTATTGCTCAACCTGTTACAAAGAATGCATAAAATAATTAAATTTAAATGTAAAATAGAGAACAATTAATGCTGTTAAGGAGGCAAGCTAGAATTTTAAATAGAGTGGCTTACCAAGTTGTATTCAAATTAAGAATTCAACAATTAAAAGCTTTCACCCTAAAACTCCTAGAACTAAATTTCTCATGTTGATTATCCAGATATCTCAAAAAACCTAAAAGTGTCATGATCAACGATGGCAATGTTAAACATCCAAATCTGTACATTACTAGTCAACTAATAGTTGGCATGAAAAATCGATTCAGTGAAACAAACTTCAAAAAACTTATAATAATTCCGTGGAAGATAATAAAGTGGTGATTTAGAGCTAAATCAAACGTTGCATGGCAAGCAAGTACTGATATGATCCACAGATGTCTTACCACTAAATCAACATTGTGTAATTAGACAAAATTAGCATCCATCTAACGCAACATATAAGCAAAAAAACACAGGGAACTCAATGAGCCCAACTTATAATCCAAAAATCAATTGGAACCATGGACAACAACTTAATCCATCAGTGCTCCACGGATGAAGGTTAACAGATGGAATAGGACCGCACCGTAAAGCTTATAAAAAAAAGCAGATTCTGAGATTAAGTTAGATCGTAAAGGGAAAATAGAAATGAACGAACACAAAAAAGCACACACACACAAAAAAAAAACTCGAAGAAATAGACGCCCGCATAGCTTCAGCTGAAAAGAAGAAGGAAGAAGCGTTTGAGAGGCGAAAGGAAGAACCTTCGGGTCCGCCGAGCGCAGTAGGAAGTTGGGAGATCACAACGGCGGATTAGGGTTTCTCGACCGGGGAACGACCCCCTCTTATATTGCTCGAAGAGACGGGGGGAACCTCTTTAAAATTCCAGTTTTACCCTAATAGGATGAGTTAAATCACAGCCGTCCAAAAGCGGATGGATCGACATCAGTATGTGACGTCATTTGGACGGTTCATATTGAAGCATCAAATGAATAGGGTGGATCCGATAGCCTCATTTGAATGCATTTAAATTATAATCTGAATTTATTTGATAGATGCCCTTAGGACATAATTAAATTGATTATGATAAAATAGATTTATTAAAATGCACAAAGATCAAATTTCGATAATATTTTCCTTCATCATGGTCAACTATAACTTCTCGATTTACCTCCTCATAGATGATCGTGAAATCGACCGTGCGAGATTGCTGAATAGTGAATTTCAATTTTTACTGAAGAATTTACTTGATAGATAAATTATGAAAAAAATCATCTATTTTCAAAATTAATCGAGCCTAAATTATCAAAGAAAAAAAGTTTTACACAAGTCTACCTATCCATGACTAGGCAACAATTTTTAACTAAAGACATCTTTTTGGGGCCACAGCTAAAAATTTCCATGAAATCACAGCTGAGAATAAGTGGAGCATCATATTGAGATAACATAATCTAGCTTTGATGGGAGCAACCCCAAACCAAATTGAAGTGGAGAACACTTACAAATACTGAAAGGGAGAGATGCATAAACTAACAGTTTAAATCACAACATTTTGATAAATAAATTGATGATAAAATAGGCATTTTTGACTGAGTTCAAGATGCCACACCATACGAAGGGCATATTAGAAGGAGAAAATTGATTTGTATGATCCAAAGTTTCTTACTGCCAAAGAACGCTACAAATGGCAGGCCCCCTTGAATAAATAGTAAAGCCATGCTTGATACAGAACTTGACTAGCAAGCTACCTTTTGTCATAAAACAAATTTGAATAGTCTAGGTTGAAAGTATTGAAAGTGTGATCCCATGGAAGTTAGATCCTGAGCACATCAAAGCCAAACTAATAAGAAAAAGGAAACAAGGGTTGGTCCATGAATCCAAATCCACCATTCAACTCCTCTGTGAATAGATGTAGAATGAGAAGAGTGTACTGCAACAGTGTATAGGCAATCACCTACCGATGGGTCCACAATAGTTATTAACCCCAAACCACCAAAATCACAACTATCTGCACTCTGGTCATGAAGCTGAAAGAAGCTGTTGAAAGCATATGAGGCATTCCCTGGCCAACCAATTCCAGAGCAAGAGCCTCCAGCAGACAAAGCAGAGCAATCAGCATTAGAACAAGCTTGTGACACACTGCCAGAAATATTTGACGTGTCCTTGTTGTTATTCACTACACACCACTTCTGAGCAAGGTATTCAACATCATGAGCATTTACAAGTGCTTTCGAGCCTTGACCAAGGTCCACTGTATATTTTGCCTGGCCATCAAATGTGAAGATGCCCCAGTGTCTTTCATAATTTCCAGATTTGATGCTCCTTCGATCTTCATCTAGTAGACTAAAGGTATAAGTCTCCCTTGGTGGTCTTTTTGGCCTGAGTGGAGTACCAGCTTTGCTCTGCAAGTGGTCCATAAGCCCTTGCATGAACCTCTGGGCAATTGCAGGTGTGGCATTCATTGCCCCATCTGTAGGCCATCCTATCTTCCCCACAATTATATCCATTTCACCATAACCAACTTTTGATAAAACCGAAACCAAACTGTCTATGCTCATATCAAAGTAGTTTGTGTACTTGTTAGCTCCATCAGTTAATGGGCGCAAATTTGTTTGAAAGAGAAAATAACTAAGAGAGAGGTTCTTATTCTGTTGAAGGCTTGCAAAAGGATTCATGTTAATCACAAAGGGTGAACCATACTTGTGGAGGAAAGAGAGGAGCTCAATCATAGTCTTGTTGAGATCAGGCCTGAAGTGATTCTTTGACGGTAGGTTAGATTCAGACTGGTAGATATCAGAACTGCATGGAACGATGACTTTTATCTTGTTTGCTAAATCCATGGCAGCCAATGACCGCTGAACATTAGTTGCAGCACCAACTACAAATGGCTGAAATTCTTGCCCATAACTGAGGAGAAATGGCTCGTCACCAATAGCAACAAACCTGTTAAAAATATATTTAGTTGGCTTTTAGATGTAGGCTCAGTTATCCTTAACAATTAGGTGAAAATATCAGAAGAAAATGTTAATGCTAAAAACTGACAAGCAGATGTCATTTGTGGCATCGAAAAAAAATACTGACAATAGAATAAAACAAACCAACTTAAAAAATGGAGCAAAAAACTCATCACTCAATGAAATCTTTGTCAAAATATTTGTTGAGCAAAACACCCAATGATTTGATCCAGTAAACCAAATATTTGCTGAAGCAGTGATCACACGTAAAGAGAACTGCTTGCTATCATCTAGTTACGACAGGAAGACAGGATGCTTTCAGTTTTCAGTGCGGTAAAACATGATTAGATACAAGAGAAATGCCCATGGTAAAATAGGCTCCTAATTATCTCCATTTGTTTCAAAATCTGACTGTATATGGGGATAGCGGAATATCTCATGTAGCATTTGATAGTATATGTGATACTCTCATAATTGATGGCAATAATATACAAAGA
>JBBMKF010000105.1:788751-800431 GCA_037834155.1 Curcuma caesia
ATTCTTTCCAATGAGCTCATTGTTAGATCCCACATTCTTCCTCTCTTTTTGGGCAGCATATATTGTTTTAGAAAGTATATCTTTGTTTCTTCTCTTTCAAAGTCAAATAGCATTGCTCTATTTGGTGATCAAAAGCTATCATCAATATAGAATATCATATTCATCTATTAATTCCCAATTATCCCATACCGTTGGTTCTTAAGCCTTTTTAAATCCATGACAATGGCCACGGAAAAGTTGAATGGGAAAAGCAATATGCTTTGTGGGCTACAAACCTACAACAATTCAAGTTTGAATTTAGTTCACTGGCCGATGTTAGTTGGAACACCTTGCCACCCAGACTACAAAGATTCATCAAAACCTTGTGGGAGCAAATTGATCATCAATTAATTGCTCTCCTTTGATAGTCTATTGATCTCAGCCACATTAGCATCTTTCTACTATAAGTCTTGGTCTTATACAAGTCATCTACGACTTATGTTGTGATTATATATTTTAGTTGTGGAAATCAATCACCAAGATAACCAATTTTAGTGAGCGATTACAAAGTTTTGATTGAAAAATCTAGTCGATCCCACCTAGTGGGATAAGGCTTAATTGTTGTTGTTGATTATAGAGTTTTGATTTCAGAAACATCATTCAGATCAGTCAAATGTATTGTTCTAAATGACGGTTGAGGTAGGCAGCAGTCTAGATTAAAAAAATGTGAAGGTGTGTTAGTGACTTTAAAACACTTCCGCCTCGAACCGCCGTCGTCAGCATCACTGCTATTACCCACCATTGTTGTCGCTGCCGCCGTCATCAGCTGTCATAATTAGGTCAAGCTTTTATATATTTTGGATCCAGTTTCGACATTTAATATTGCAGATTCAGATGCGTCATCAGACCTGAGCGACACATTCGAGCTCGTCGCCAAGCTCGGACAACGCATTCGGGCTCGCAATGGGTCCGGACTCGTCGTCGGGCCTAGACGACAAGTCTGGACTCGTCGCCAGGCTCAGGTGACGCGTTCGAACTCATCGTCGAGCTCAAGTGACGCGCCTAAACACATCCCCCACATCCAGCGACGTGTTTGAAGCTAAAGAAACGCGAACCGAGAATAGGTTTTTTTTGAACTTAGGATTTAGTCAAAACTTTATATTAATAATTTTAATCAACTCCTAGCAATGATTGAGATAATTTAAATAGACTTAATTAAACCCTAATAAAATTATCCTATTAATTATATATATATATTTAAAAATATTTTTTTAAAAAAAATATTTAGATTGACTTTTTATATTTAGTTAATACTTAATATATTTTAAAATAAGTTTTTTTCTAATTTTTTATCTTTTATTTATAAAAATAGTAAAAAAATTTAATTGTCTAGGCGGCCAACAGTCATTGACCGCCCCGCCACCGCCTACCACCATTTACAACACTGGTCAGATGTTATACAAGATTACTTTGATAAACTTCTAATGTTTATTTTCCTTTATGCTATCGAGTTTGAATTAGAAAAGACTAGAGTTTAGTAGGCTCTTTCACTCCACTCTTGTAGAACATGCAGATGTGGAAGTTAGGCTTGTACCGCACTTTGCCATCTTTTCACCTATGATAGACTGACTCACTTGGCCAATTCAATTGCCACCTAGAGGATCAAGTGGTGATGAAGGTTGTCGAGCAAGGTAGTAGCAGCCATGCTGATCTATAGGCTATGCTCAAGTGCTCCAACTGTGGGAAACTACTACTCTCTTTATGGCTACCCACCTGGCCATCCTTTACATGCAACTCATGTAGTTGAGTCACACATTTCTTCCTACGGCAATCCATCAACCCATATATACTTTGCGTTTGATTCCACTATTGAAGTTCTTATTGAGGTATATTTGTGCTTCTTAAGATGCTATCAGTACCTTATCTCAACCAATTACCTATGGTGGCCATTGAGCATAATTTTGGTAACATCTTTTCCTCTTATAATATCCTACCAATGTTAGAAGAGCTAATGGGTGTTACACGTTCATGGGTTAAGAATGCTTCTATTTCACTTTTGTTGCCTTTGTTCTCAATATTCTATTAATTAAGTTTCAATGCTACTTTTCATTTAAGATCTAAGGATGAATTTCATAGATCGTACTAATTGTATATGCCATTATTGTCTTTGGATCTTTTAGCAGCTCTATCTGTCTCTAGATTTATAATTATCCTCATCAACCTAGTCTGTAGAGTTTAAAAAATAGTTTTTAGTGCTTCTAGTCATTAATTGTCTTGAGTATAAGTTATATTTATTAGGAAAACATAATTGGTCTATGTTCCCTAGTAGAGTCCATAAATGTGCTACTACACCTTTTGTTTTACTTCATTTTGATATTTTAGGTTTGAGTCATGTCATTTTCACTCTAGAGTTTAAGTATTGTGAGACATTCCTCATTAATTGAATGCTTTCTAAATGCATTTTTCCAAACATTATATGTAATAGAATTGCTTTGTAAAACAATTGTAAAAAGACAAATTATCAAATATTAAATTACTTTTCGACAATGCACTTTGGTATAAAGTGACAAAAGTACCTTGATCCAATACTTGCGAATTTACTGTTGCTGAATTTGTTGGTGCACCTAAAACATTGTTGGAGGGCCATGCTGCAAGACAAGCCCTTGTAGACAATGGACTTATATTACCACGCTTCCTGTGGAAGTTAATGAGGTGAAATAACATTTTTGAGCTCCAAGATGATCACAACAAATGAAAAAGAGAAATTATAAAATTACCATGTATTACCAAGCTTCTTGTCGATATCAATTAGTCATCCTATATTTGTTAGGAAATTTTTTAACCAAACATTCGATGAAATGTCCCCCCTCCCACCAATACAAACACACCCTCCCATGACCATTTAGGAAGAATTAATGGAGTCCATGATGGCACATCAACCATTAACAGTATCCTCAGAGATAGGAAGCACAAAATGTGAAAATAAAGCATAGTACCTTTTGCCTCGTGGCGGTTTATTTACTTCAGCAACAAGCCTCTTCCTTGCAGCCTCTAAATCCTCAACTAGCCCCCCAAGCACCGTAAAAATTTCTGGGACAAGCATTAAAAGCCCTCGGCGTATGTGCACATTATGAACAACAACCTACAATTATAAATAACATGCCTTTAATAAAGTAATGTATTTCATCTATTAATGATGAGACGCCTTCACAACCAAAGACAATCAAAAGTGCAAACTTGTATAACTGAACAAATAACTTGACTTATAACTCTACACAACAAGCACTGTTAATGTGAAAAAATAAAAAAGAGGTAAAACTAGAAATAATGATCATCTCAGGCATAAACATAAAAAAAATCTCAAAACCAAGAGTAAGGACCAACCTGTGGAACATTGCTGAGTTTTCATGTTCAAATTTAGATTCAAAAACATATCTTATACTATGTTATGTCCAATATTTTCTCAAACTCCATAAAACTTTTTGGAGAATTTTACCTTCCTTGTCCTGAAACTTTGATTTGAGAGAGATTAGATATGATTTCAGTTTGAGTCCAAGTTTAGCAAAACCCAATTAGAAATTAATTGGGATTTTGACTAAGGTTAAGAGGGATTAGATCCCAAATACTCCTAATAGGAAATAGAGAACTAATAATAAATGGTACAATACAAAGGGGATAAACATGCTACCGGAAGGATCCTAATCCATTGTTTGAATACGTTGGTTGTTCCAAGTTTTGATATATTATCATGTGTTTCAATTTTGTGTTTTGATCCATGAATATCTATCATGATTACAGTTGTACTAAGGCCCCAATGTAAGGTTTAGGTTGAGTACTGAGTGACATCATGAAAAACCAAGTGTTAAAGAGGAGAAAAGAAAAAAAAAGGATGAAAATTGTCCATCAACTTGACCAATCTGAGTGTCAATCAAGCAAGGTCAGATATTGTGCTCCCTGATTGATTGGTTGTTGAATCCCATGTGATTTGAAGCTTGTTCAATCTGAGAACCAATAAAAAAGTGAGGGGTTTCTAAAGATTTTCAATAGATCACAGAGTTGTGAGATGGCCATTTTGTGATTTAGTCTATCCCATAGGAGATTGCTAGGCCCTTAAGGAGGGATGAAGACGTCGAAGAGAAGAGTTTTCAAGAGAGCATCGTTGTGCACGTGAAAACAAAAGAGAGGAGTTTCGACAGTGGGCTAAATAACGTTAGAGACACAAATTTTAAGCAATGATCCAATATATTTGGATAGGATTTGGATAGCAATGAAACCGTAGTTGGAGGTTTTGGATGGTAATATAATAGATAATTAGATATAGTAAAGCAGATTGAAGGTTGTATAAGAAACTCAACTAGTGTTTAGAGTGATATGTTGATCGAAGTCAAATCTATCAATGGTTTGATGAAAGTGACTGAGGCAGAAGTGTGGCCTCTAAGAAAGAATTAAAATTTAAATTTGATCTTTCCAGGTGATGCAAAAAGAGAAATGTGGTTCAAATAAAACTATCCTGCGTTGATGGCAAATCCATGATGATACCTTGTTGCTTCCAATGATTGAGTTGCTTATTATTCATTTAAGAAATCATGCAGGAGAGAGAATACATGATGAGACATAAAAGAGATGAGCTTAGAGAACCAATCAAATGTTGATCATGTTATACATGTTTTGACTGAACAATTGTAGCTTATCGTGGAGGAATTACAATGTGTTAATTCATAGTTTTAGAAATATAGGTTAATGATTCATGTATTTTTCACTAATTTATATGTTAATAAGGTCATGGTTGTCAAGATACTACGGATATTAGTATCTGGCGTTTCAAAAGTACTGACCACATAGAATCAATCTAATTGGAAAGGTAATGCAAAACTAACAATAATTATCATTATTATTTATTGATCTTACATTATTACATTATCAAACAATATATAAATATCTTTTTAAATAATATGATATTATTGTAAAATTAATTAGTATATCAGGATGAAGTATGTCATAGAATATCAGTACATATAGCATATATCCTGTGCATATTTTATCATTATTACAAACTATTGTGAATAAGATCACAAAAATAATAACAATACTCTAAAATAATTCAGAATATTATAGTTAATAACAATCCTATTATCAATATTAATCAAGTAAATGATATAACTTTTGTATTATGATAGTCTACATTATTTATAAATAATATAAACAAGATTATTGATAATTGAATGTTATTTGCTGAATAATTAATGTAATTAATAATATTATTATTCTAATTTTAATCAACTAAATGATCTAACCTTTTCATAATAATAATTACTTGGTCGGTCATTACTTACATAATTATTTACTCGTTAATATTTATTTTTAATTAATATTTATAATCATTCAAGTATTGACATCTAGCTTCCTTGTCATCATTATGTTACTGCATTTTCCAAAATGTGCACCACTACATAAAGAGCATGACTGAGCTGAGCTAAAATGGTAATATTTTCACTAAATAAGCAAATGTAAAACATATTCAAATTCCACCTCTTAAGTTGATGGCAACATTTCCAAGTAATGAATCCCACATCATAACGATCATAATTGAAGTACTTATAACCCACAAACTAAAACTATCTTCCTCAAGTATGATAGATCTCTTGGAGGCTTAGCAAAAAGGAACAAAACAACTTAGGCTTAGAATGATTAAAAGATTCACAATAAATGTTTCAGCAAACAACAGAAAAAGCAGACATTTTTCAAATAGTTGAAAGATAAGAATAGTAATGGAGAATACAAAAGTTTCACAAAAAGATCAACAAGCAAAATGAACTGAAGCTCATTGAGATTAGACAAGACAAGGCAATGTTCAAAAAAAAGGCTACAGAAGCTAATAACATACCTTCAGACCAGAAGAAGCAAGAACCTCAAGTTCTTTAATGGGTCTATATTCCATGCCAAATACGCGTTGCACACCATCTGTCATTGACAATTTTAGGCATCTCTTATATCCAACTGGTACTTCATGATATCTTTCTCGAATGGGGGCAGAGATGTTAACAATTTCATCAATCTGGAATTCATAGAGGGAAAATCTAGTGTAAGTGAATGGTGAATGTATTGTCAAACATGCATGGACTACTTTGCCATAGAGTAAAATATTACCATATATATTACTTTGATTTTTCATAATTTAATCACTTTCATCTAAGTGATCAAGTTAGACACCTATTGATACATGTAAACTAAAACCTTAACCAATGCCAAAATGTGCAGACCCGCTTACTTGCAAAGCCTTCATAGGACAAGGTTCAGCAATATAAAACTGCAATGGCATCACACTGAAGAATAGATTAAAGTCAATTTGCAGATCACCAATTGAATTCTATTATATACCCTGTGAAAGCAAAGTAACTATAAATTTGAAACTTTCAGCCAAATATCTGCAACCTCTTATCATGATTCCAGAAGTTGTTCTGGGAAAGTCTCGACCAAGTAGAAAATTTTTCCCTTCTGCTATATCATCCTATTTTAGACTATAAGACAACAAAACTAATGAAGAATGCTCGGTGAAGAGAAAAGTACAGACACAGTATGAAAATCATTATTCATCATTCCCTAACACCTTAACAAATTCACCAAATTGACTTCATATTATAACACAAAAGGAAAAAATAAAGTAGATTTCAGATCAACCTTTCATCCAAGGTTTAAAATCTGAATTGTGCCAGAATTTTGATGTCTAATTGAAACAATACAATTTCTGTGTTCTGATGGTACCATTTTGATATTTATTTAATTGAATTATAAATAATAACATGATTAATTAATTAACTTTTTATTGTAATTATGTTTTACTAAATAATTAATTAGATTGTTAATAAGTAATAACATGTTTGTTCTATTAATAATTGTTGATTAATTTGATCACATAAAGACTTAAAAGTGTTAGCAACGAATTAATTTTAGCCATAGTCACCTGTGAACTGTTAAGATTTTTAGTTTCATAATGATTTAATTTATAATGTATTCAACTTTTGTAGGTAGAACGTTAGGATGAGCAGCCACAAAATGAATCCTTCAATTGTGCTCTACAACAATGAAAAATTTTCAGATTTGAACACCCGAGAGTCTTTCATTGTTGAGGATGTAATTTTCTTTAAGATGAATCTACACATTTATGTAATGAAATTTGTTCATGAGCATTTGATTAAAAGACCATTAAATATTGCTTTGTTTCTTGTTGAAAATCTAAATAACTCCCAGATGTTGTGAAATAATTCATTTGATTTTAATTTAGTTTTGTTTCTTCCACATAACCGATCTCACTTAGTGGGATAAAGACTTGGTTGCTGTTGTTTTTTGTTTATTACACGTAAGTACAATTATTAGAGTGGATATAAGCTAATGTGATATAATATTTTTCAAATTTCGAGATCTAAAATTTTTATTTTAGATTTAAATTGGATTTTAATTTTTTTAAATAAATTTATTTAATTTTACAAGTATAAAAATTTAAAAAAAAATGACTCGACTCAATCAAATTTCTAAAATTTTAGATTCAAGATTTTTAAATAAAATCAAATTCGAATTTGAAAATTTGGTATCCTTCAAATTGACCTAGATCGAATTGAGCTTGATATTTTAAAAAAAATAATCTAAAATGATTAGTGTGCACCTATTGCAATCATCATCTTTTTTCAATAATATTCCAATGAAATTGGTAAAAAAAATTGTGAAGATAAGTAAATAAATTATTTTTTAACTTAATCAAATAATTTTTCATTCAATCAAAGTGTTATGTCAAACCCTAAGTGTTAATTGGCACTCGAACAAAAGCTAAGAGAAAGATACAGAGGAGAACAAGAAGCTCGACGCAAGCTTATCGTAGCTTACTCATAATCTCTCTTGGACTCTTCTGGCATCACAAAAGTTAAAACATGAAAAAAAACAATTTCATCCCATTTAAATCTTGTCAAGTTAAATTATTTTTACATTGTTTAGGATCGAGTTGAAGTTGGTTTACAATTAGGTGGAATATATTAAGTAGACATAGTGCTTAGGATCAAGTGGTGTTCGAACCAGACTCGATTCAAATTTATTTTGCCCTATTTAAAATTTAGTCCAGCTCAATCATCTTTAATTAGAACAATAGTATTTTAAGAGGTTAGGAATTATATTCAATTCCCTATTTTTTTCTCTCTCCCAAGCTCAAAGTGGCTTAGTTAGTACTCTATTTGATTGGAGTATGTTTTTCAGTCGACTAATACCTAAGTTGATTAATCAATTGATTTAAGGTAAATGAAAAGGGAATAGATGCTTATTGTTCGCCTCAACCTATGTGCTAGTTGACTAATAGTATGAACTAGTTGAATTGATGGTAGCTTAAGTCGACTACAGAAGCAATTGATTGTTGTACTAGAATAGTTAATTTGTTATGCAATCAATAAAGGGATCTTGAATTGCAATTGAACAATTACAACGAAATTGTTAGCTATTACAACAGTGGAATCCAAAAGTTTCACTAAAGAGCAGTCGGCTGATGGCAGAAGACAATCGACATAGTTGTGTGGCCACGTGCAGCAAAGACCAGTCAACTAATCCAGAACATAACAACATAGTTTAGAGGCAGCTTGAGGACTTGGGTGAAGGTTATAAATATAGGGTTGTAGGCTATGTTTTTACAACACTTTAAAAGCATTGTTACTCTGCCATTTTCTCAAGTCTCTGACTCTCTTATTCCATTGGTAATCTCCTTTTGCTCTAAATGCTTTACTTGTAAATATGACAATTAAAAGGCATTTCTTCACTTTCGAAAGGTATCCAAGAAAGAGAAAAATAGTGGATTTTGTGGAGTGACCTGCCAAAAGATCATAGGACATGGTGTATGGGCTATCAAACCACATAAAATATTTGAGTTTGTATTGTTCACCTCATATTCTTTTATCATTTGAGTTTGTTGATTGTGCTTGTGATTTTCTATTAGTTAAACTTTCTTTGTTGTGATAAAAGGTTTAATAAAGGCTATTCACCCCACCCACCACCCTCTAGCCTTCTCTCTAAGATCCTACACTTGGTATCAAAGCAGGTTAGTTACAAAGGACTAACTACTAGAGAAAGAACATTTTCATGGTGATGCAAGAAGGATTTAGTACAATGAGAACCTCCCTATTTCAACGGCTCGTATTTTTCATATTGAAAAGGTAGGATGAAGTAATATTAAGGTTTCAAGATGCCCATTGACAAGTTTAATTTCATCATCAAATCCCTGCGCACATGAAAAAGGGGCAATCAAATGCTAAAACTACTACCACTCTTCAATGTGGGCTTTCATCTGAACAATATGCCAAAATTAAACCATTTAAAAGCACAAAAGTGCATTGGGACAAGCTCATAATATTACATGAAGGTACACATGACTCCAAAATAGCTAAGAGTGATTTACTTATGAATCAATTGTAGAAAAGGCAAAACCATTAGTGTAAGATGAACATAAAGAAAATCTTTAAGGAACCAAAAAAAAAACCAAACTAGAGGTAAAACTAGACCCAATCTACTCTAATTTGTTTTTGAGTTTTGAGTGTAATAGGAAGGGTTGCTACAAGTCAGAGTGCCCCATACTCAACAAGCAAGAAGAAAAGAAAAAGAAAAAGACTCTAAAAGCAGCATGGGATGAATCATCTTCATCTTCCTTCATCCAAAGAAGAAAAATCAAACAAGAATACTAAAATATAACATTCATGGCTTTCAACAACAATGATAAAAGTTCAAGTCATGAAGGCTCATCCTCGAATAACTAGTAGATAAAGATTGAGTTAAGTTGATGAAGAAAATAACTAGTT
The DNA here is from genome assembly GCA_037834155.1 of Curcuma caesia. Taxonomy (NCBI): domain Eukaryota; kingdom Viridiplantae; phylum Streptophyta; class Magnoliopsida; order Zingiberales; family Zingiberaceae; genus Curcuma; species Curcuma caesia. Next base: position 798,555 of record JBBMKF010000105.1, read on the forward strand.
GAAGGATCAAAACGAGTAATAGGGCCTAGCCTATTCTGACACTAAAAACAATCTTTAATTTAGTAATTCATGTATGTCAGGCACCTTCACTTCCTCACTCTCTGAGTCAACCTTGAATGCCGGCTACTTTCAAATGATCATTCAACCACAGAATCCAACTAGCACATATTCCTTATTCAATGACATATATAGAAATTTTGCCCCTTTCTTACAAAGACTGCTACAGCCAAGTCTGATTCAGTTACATTATATTTAGTTTTCTGTTGCTTGGTCTCTTCTTCCTTAATTTTCTGCAGATAGATACTTTCTCATTGGCTAGCTAAAATAATTAATTTTCTCCAGATAGAAACTTTCCATTGGCTAGCTAAAACAATTACTTTATGCTCACATAAAAAACACAGAAAACACTCTTAGCAACTAGTTTGAGACTAGATATATTAGCAAAATCACAGAAGACATTCTTAGCAACAAGTTTGTGACTAGATGACATCAAGAATAGTATCCGCCAAATTAACTTAAAAGCAAAGGCCATGGATAATAAGACAGACTTGCTCTCATGACTAGACCATGCAACTTATAACCTCTTTTAATGCATCTTTGAGCGAACCACTGTTGCCTCGTATAATTTTTTTTTCACACAAAGAAAAGAAGGAAAAGCTTTATTCAATTACTCTAGAAAGACAAGATAAACAAGTTTGCAAGCATCTAGGGCAATGGAATTGTTTCTAAAACGCAATCCCTAGAGGAAGAAACGCTTGCCTGAAGAACGAAAGGACCCTCGAGCTCGGTCTTGTGCAATCTGTGAACATCCTCTGGAAGGACGCCGGCACCGGAAGTATTCATGTCGGAAAGAAGGAACAGTTCGAAACACCTTTTGGCCCTTCCGGCGACATCCAAACGGGAAAAATCTGATCCACTGGCCATCAAAGTTGCGGCGCACGACTCCAACCATTCTGACCGGAGCCGTAACCCTAGACTCCTGAGAAAGTCATCAATCTCTCTGGTAAAACCATCCCTCTCCTCCTCCATCCCTCCGGATGCGGCGGAGTCTCCAGCGCGGCCGGGTGGGGCTTCAGCCACGGGTGGTGAAAGATCTTCCGGAACGTCCATGAAATCGTCGTCCGAGATCTCCAGCAGAGTGTTAGGGTTCGGAGTGATCAAGGTTTGGGGTGGTGGGGCGTCTTCATCGTCGTCGGAAGAACTCGGCAAACGGAGATGCCTTCGCATCATCCCCTCTCTCTCTCTTTCCCCCTTATTATTTCACTGACTCGGAATATTCTAGTGAACTAAGGCAAATTAAAACGTCTCCAAGCGGCGCCTTTTTTTATTTATTATAAAAATCATTTTATTTAACTTATATTTTTTTTCAACCAAAAAATGGGACAGACTTTAAATCTAATTCCTCATAAATATCGTTTTTGTCTCTAGTTGTTGGCTAACTTCTTTCTTTCTTTTTTTTTTTTTTCAATTTACATTATTATTATTTTATACTTTACAGATATTTGATTCTCATTTCTTCTTCCTCAGACAAAACACTTATAAAATTTTCAAAATAAATAACAGTTTTAAACCCTATAATTTATAGTGCTGTAAATGATCTAAGTTGAGCCAATTGCTAACGATTAACGGCATTTCCTTAAGTCAAGTTTAGGGTCAGACATAGCTAAGTTAGTTATGATACAATAGAGTTATAGAAGAAAAGTTTAAATCCTAATAAAATCAGACAATATTTTTCTGTATCGTGATCCATAATTTCTCGTAAAATACACATGGTTTAGTGCATGCGCACCAATGGTGGATCACCGACAACAAGTCGCTTCGTACGGAAGGGAAGCGGTTGGAAGGCGTTATTTGTCCTCCACTCGCACCGCAATGTC
>JBBMKF010000105.1:817766-832637 GCA_037834155.1 Curcuma caesia
TTTAGGTCCAAAGTGGATAATATCATACCATTGTGGAGATATTTTGATTTCATCGGTAGTAACAAGTGGTATCAGAGCCATGGTCTATGTAGAGTCATGTGGATAATGGTAGGGGAGGCCCGGACCATGGGGATAATGGTAGGGGGGCTCCTGGTAGAGGGAGTTCGGACGACCCGGACCATGAGGATAATGGTAGGGGAGCTCCTAGTGATCTTTTGTTTGAGAGGAGGATTGTTGGGATACAATCAAAGTCCCACATTGGAATTACATGGAAAAGATCATGAGTTTATAAGATGGAAGATATTTCCATTGCCTTTTGGGTAGAGCTCAAAAACAAAATCATGAGGGCTTAGGCCCAAAGTGGACAATATCATACCATTGTGGAAATATTTTGATTCCATCGGTACTAACAGTATCAAAGTCCAGTTTCATTCTAGTCCATACCTAAGACCATCATGTTGCTTTGCTGCCCATCTGAGACTTCCCCCATGACAAAACCAATGCTATCAATATAATAGATCATGACATTTGATCATATAACTAGTAACATGTATAACTAGAACAAATCAAATAGCATTACAAATATTATGTAACTCATCTATCCTGCCTAGAAACAATAATAATGATGACGATCCACCTATTGTACTCGTGTAAATGATGTAATTTCACACAACATGCAAATGCCATTATCTTGATCTATGTGACCAACAGTATACCCAAGGACAATGGCAATAAAACAGACCAAGCAAAAGCAGCCGTTAGATAAAAGATAAACTAAAGTTTCATGACCGATCTACCCCCCACACAAACATTACACAACAACTATGAAACATCCTAAACTATCATCCCTTCTGCTTCAATCAACATCTAAACAAGAGATAAAACATCCTAAGTGGACTTGACAATCAGAAATTTAATCTAGATGTAAAAGCTCTATCTTGATGGCATAATGAAGTTAGAGATGCAATTCGTCTTGTTGCTGGATTGTCAAGTCACAAGTCCTAGAAAATCCAAGATGTAACTCTTGAATCTCCAGTCTCCCATTACATTGTGCTGCCCATTGTCTCATTGCCTAACCATTCACCATTTTTATGTTGGACTTGTCTCCATGACTTAGTTTAGTATATTGCAAGCCAATATTTGGTTGCCTCTTCACACGTCCTCATACTTCTAGTCTATGTTACTTGGATTTGGATACAAGAATTTGACGAAAATATGGATCCAACACATTATTTTTTTCAAAGTGAAGACAAACAGACTTCTTAAGTCCAAATTTAGGATACGGGTCTATATAGTGAAAATAAATTTGTTAGTTTAATCTATCTAATAATTTCTTAATAGATAAGGTAATAGATAAGATAATTAATCTATTAATATAATTTAAGTTAATGATTAACCTAGTTTCTTATGAAATAGGTATTGATAATCTATTCTAAGATTAAATATTTTATAAAATAATTCAATTCTTACTAAATAGGGTAATTTTCCTCGTTTTTGCTTATTCTTATTACATAATCCATTTTAAGAATTAATTTGTAAGACAATGTCCTAATTTATAAATACTATTAGTATTTAAAATATATACTACAAAAAGTAAAAAAATATATAAAAAAGATAATGATATGAACAATTCATGAGGTATAAGCTATTAATTATTAAAAAGATACAATAAAGGAATTAACATGAAGATTCAATTAAGGAATTAGTGAATTAACTGATCAATAAATGCACTGAAGGAGGATGGAAGCAGAGCTGAGACTATAAAAGGAGCATGGAACTTCATAATATTGTTCATAGAATATAAACATTTCAATAAGTAAAAAATGAGTAAAGTAGATAACTTTGTCTAAATATTTATACTTATAATGAGTATGGAGAAAAGGTGATGCAGCGCTGATAATTATCTTCTTAATAAGACATTCAAACTAAGATGCAAACTAAAGGGTTTGTAGACCTCTCTGCCACTGCACCACCAGTTCAAAGTCGTATTTACTGCTGTCAGTGTAATGAAGTATACAAAGGAATCATTTGGAGTACCAATCTCATCATGTCAGATTGAGACTCATCCCAATATGGATATGGTCATCTGGACAATGTCAGGCCCTATGATTATGAAAACTGGTTAAAAGTGGGTAGTATTTTAATTACATTGTTTAAATTTAAAAATTATATAAAATATAAAAATTCATTTTTATATTTATTATCAAAAGGCCAAGGCCGCAAAAAATAAAAAAAAGAACTTCCAAGTCTGCTTATATATTTATATATACATCTATACATATTAGATAACATTACCCATTCTGTCTATATGTAATATACTTTTTTACTTCCACTTATTAAATCTTTAACCTTATTTTGCTTTGGGTTGAGAAGTAACAATTTTTGCCTATACTTTATATCCTGTGTCCTTAAAAGCACTATTCTCATGCAGGTGTTTTTTGTTTTTAGTGATGGCTCAGTTTTTGTCCTCTGTCCAATCGTTCCTTTTGGAAGGTAACTTAGAATATTTTATGTTGTTATTTATTTTTAATTTCTTTGTTTATCATACTATGATGATCTGATTGGGACAAGAAGTATCTATGCTCATTAAGTAGAAATTTGATTGATCAAAAGACTAAAATGTGAATCCATTGGTGATGAAACATTGATGAGAAAGTTGGCTCAAAATGCATTTGATGTTGATTTTTGCAGTTCCTGCCGTCGGTCACATATTGAAGAGATTCAGAGTGACATTACTATGTTTGGTTTGAACCCTTCGTATTCGGAATCTGTTTGCAATGCCCATCTGGCCATTGATTGGTTAGAAGCTACATATCCTGAGCTAAATGGTCATTTAGGTGAGGGAGAGAACACATTGGTCTTGGTGGCTCATCCTTATGCTCCAATAGATGCTTCACTTTCCTTGCAGGCATGTTCCGAGAACTTGCATGAGATTACCTTTGAGATGACTGCACTTCAGTGCTACATTTTGTTTTGTTTTTTTTTTTTGAGATAGACAAATTAACTTGATTCTGGAATATATGTGGAGAATGTATAGTAATTTCTTCTGGAATCTAGTATAGTGTGAATGCATTGGCATGCAACTATCTTCTAGGCAATTTTTTTACTAATTGAGTCAAAACTAGGACGCAGATATTTTTCTCATCTCTTGAATTTCTTGTGCTTTTGGGATATCATGACTTAGCATACTATTGTTGACTTTTTCTCGGAACCATACATTTCTAGTGCTTTTGGTTTAAGGAATAATTATTTTATTTATTATGAATTCCTATTAAATAATAATTTATATGTTTAGAGAAGTGTCCTTAGGGATGAATCTTGCATAAACCCCTCAGAATGCAGTGTTAGTGAGGAATATTTTCTTTGTTAGACTAAAAGGGAAAGTGTATAAGAATATATAACCCATCGTACTCTATGGATTAGAGTGCTGAGGTGTTAGAAAACAAGTATAAAAAAGTTAATGTAGGGTTAGGCATGCATGCTAAGATTTATTTGCAAAATAAATATTCATATTTGGGAGCAATTATGTGTGTTCCAACAAATGATAACATGATAAAATAGTTGAGATAGTACAAATACGTAGGAAACAAGTACAAAAAATTAACATAGGGTTAGGAATGCTAATATTTATTTGCATAGTTACTACTATAGACAAAATAAATATTCATATTTGGGAGCAATTATGTGTAGCTCCAACAAATGATAACATGATTAGTAACTCCGAATATCCTAGAGGACCAATAAGAGGACTATGATTCAAATCATAAATGGAATGAATATCCTAGAGGTCAACTTCTGAGTGTGCATAAGCTTTGCTCTAGATTTACTCGGTAGGTGAACAGGAGAAAGGGCGTCTCTACCTCTAGGATTAGTCGGGTGAAGCTAGAACACCTAGATTATCAAAAATAAATAAATAATAATAAATGATAACATGATAAAATAGGTAGAGATATTATAGATATTTTTAAAGACAACTAATAAATTCTATAGTTTAAAGATTTGATTCTATTATAGTGCAAGATACAGAAGGATAAAAAATATTATTGAATGAAATTTAAAATGTATTTAATTTGAATATTACGAAGGAAATCGCCTTGAATAGAGCAAATGAGAGATAAGATTTATATAGTTGACCATAAATAGTGAGGGCAAACATGGTGTAATAAAAATAACAAAGACAACATGCAAAAAAAAATCATTAGCAAGTATTTGATTACTAGCAAATGATTCACAAATTGAAAATCCATTTGTGGCCAAATCAAGTGCAACTTATTGGTACAATCATGCTTCAAGTTGGTCATGAACAGTCAACATGTTTTGATTAGTAGTCAAAGGTTTATGTTTGCCTTAAGTGTTTAAGTCAATATGTGTCAAATAGATCAGGTTGACTACTTAAAAATTGGGGAACTGCGACAAGTGTTGATATTAGAGAAATCCAACATGTGTTGGCAGTGGACGAAGTCCTAATAAGTCAAGGTTGACTGAATACTCAGTAAGTGGAAGTCTCGGTAGGTTAATATTGACTAGATGCTTAGTAAACAATGTCATGGAGGTAAGGTCCCTTGGAAAGTGGAACTTTTAGTTGATCAAGGTTGATTTGAGATCGGGTAGACAAGGAAGTCTTGGAGATGTGACTTCTTAGTAGGGAAGTCTAAGTGAGACGAGAATCTACGAGTGACCTATACTTTGGTTTTGGGTAAACCTTGACTTAGAAAAATAACTCGGTCTTAGAGTTAGTCATAGTCGATGATCTCAACTTGGTTTAGTGGACTTGTAAATGAGTCGACTAGGCAATTGACCCAAGTTGCTTTACTAGCAAACATAATGTTTTTGTTTGTGGCCGAGTCAACTGGGTCAACTGCTAGTCCAACACGAATGCTAGAAGATCATTGATTTGCTGTTAGATAGTCTACAAGATATAGCAAATGAGTCGATTAGGAGCATGATCATTTGACTTGCTTCTCCATTGGCAGACTGAAGGCTAATGCGGTCGTGAAAACAGTTGGCTGGTCTAGGTCAACAATAAGCTGTTGGCAAAACATGAAGGCTATAAGGAAGCTTGGAAGGGTTTTGAAGGCTAATAAACTGCAACTAAAGTGAATAAGTGCTAAGAAAAGCTCTACTTTGTGTATTTATTATTGTTTCACTTATACTATTGTTATTCTTGTTCTTGTTGTAAGGAAGGTTATATGAGGAGAAGAGATAGAAGGTACTCGAACCATGTAAAAGAGGAGTGTTTAGGGTTTAAAATGAAGTGCAAGAAGTCCTAAGAAAGGCTCTTCTCTGTGTTTTTATTGTTGTTTCACTTATTCTCTTGTTCTCTTGTTCTCGTTGTAAGGAAGGTCATATGAGGAGAAGAAAAGATAGAAGGGATTCAAACCATGTAAAAGAGGAGTGTTTATATTGCTCGTGGTTTAAAATTTAGTATCGTGCCGAGAACAGGCGAATTTTATTATTTCGCTTGTTGTCTGACACCGGCACTGCGAGCCATAGCGGAGTCGTGGAGGCGCCGCGATCTTGTATATTTCTTTAATTAATTTTTTTGTATTTTTATTTTTTTAAATATTTAAATTAATTTTTATTTTTAATTAATATATTTTATATTTAAAAAAATATCGAAATCATATCGTCATTGCATGATATGGTACTGAAGCAAACTGTATTGTTCTAGTCCGAAATCAAAACTCCGATCCAGATCAAAATTTTAAACCATAATATTGCTTGAGTTTGTCATTTGTGTTTTTGATATATCCACTGTATAACTAACTTTTATTATAGACTCAAGCAATTAATCTTTCATTGACTCCCCTCTAGCTTCACCAACAGATCCAACTATTGCAACCTTAAATGACCTTATTTCAACATTTGCAAGGAATATCAAAATATAAAATACAGTATAAAAAACCATAAAATATTATGTTAAATATAATTGTAATCGGACTTTGTTGATTCAGATGTTAATCATGGTATTGGATGCCATTATGACATTTTTATTTAATTATTACTCATGGGTACTCGGTATGGTCATTTGCATGCAACCAAATGCTAGTCAATATTTTTTTCCCCAAAAATCTCTCCGGCTTTTATCTTCCTAATTTCTTTTCAGGTAAAAGAGCAGTTTCACATTTGTTTCTCTCTTCCTAGTCTGTATTGTTTTTATAGGTTTTACATTCAAACCATTATAATTTTGTAAAACATGGCATAATGAATTATAACTAGTAATTAACAATGGGTAGAATGTGGTTTATTGATTTGCTAGAGAAATCATCTTATACATGGAGTCTTGATCCCCTTTTGTATTCATATCAAATATGACACTCAGATACTGACACTTCGAGTGGATACTCACAAATTTTATTGGTCACATGTAGAAATTTTTTAGAAATAGCTGTGTCACACATTTGGATCTGCACCTTTATCGGATCCTCATGCCCAAGCCCAAATATCATAGGTGAAATCCAAACCAAAATGATACTTTGAAGCTGTAATTTTCCAAAACGAAATGGAACCAAAACCAAAATTAATGAAAATGGCATGGCCAGCAAGCACAAGAAACATAGCTGGTTTATTATGGTCTGAAGCTAATTTCATTGTCCTACGACTCCTACCTTGGTGCCTACTTATGAAATCACTGTTGCCAAGGATATCATTTGAACCCTATATAATTTTTTTTATTTTGACTTTTGTCCTTATCTTGTTCATAAACCGAATAGGACAAATGAAAGTATGACAACTACACTTTTTTTTCTTTCAGAAATGTGGCTTGAAGGTAGTGTCTGTTAGAAGTTCCATATTTGTTTGAGAATTGATTCTATTAACATTTGAAACTACAAACACTGTATGCTAGTCTTGATAACTATAATACTTGTGCCCTCTCTGTCACTACCATTAGCTCATCAAGTTTAATATTAGTCCTTTTTGCATCTATCTTCTTCATGACTTTGAATATCATTACTATAAGGTTTTCAACTTTTTTCTTCCAATTATGATTTCTTGTGTAAAATGCCTTTTGACTACCATAACATTATTCAGTCTTGACAATCCAGGGGCCTCTTACTAAAGTTTATCTCCGTGAGGGAAATACCAATTCTGAGGTGAAGGACAGTGCAATTGGTGAAGGCAGGGTGGTTGGCTTCCTTTACAAATCTGTTGGCAAAGATTCTGTTCTTATAATTTCTTGGAGTAGCGGTCAGTTGCAGATTGATGCACTTGCAGATGAAGTCCAACCGCAGTGGAATATTGACACTTCTCCTCGCATTTATCTTGATTCAAATGGTCATATAAAGGGCATTGCTATGATATGTGATCCTAGTCCAAGAGAAATTCTCAATGAAAAGCTTTGTCTTCCATTGTCTAATATCTCTGCCACAGATAAAACCAATCTGGGGCATCCTCCTCATCTAGTACGGCTTGCTATTGTTGACTTAGCACTGCCATTGAATGTGTTACATAGTCTTGCTTTGTCTTTATTTCCTGACCCACTACTGACGCATCGATTTTATTGTCTTCATGGTGGGGGAATAGACTTGATTGCTCTACAATTCCTGCCATTCACTGATCTGGACCCTGGTACAAATGTGATTGGAAAGCCTCCTTCAGTGTACCCTATTCTAGATACATGTAGTAGTACATCTTGCTCAACTGTTTTTGGTTTCGCCCCAATCGCTGATTTGTATGGACACTCTCAGATTGTTAGCTTACTGTCCTCGTATGAGTTTGTTGTGCTAGAAATGGAGGCTTGGGATGAACTTCTGCACTTTCATTATGATGATGATGGAAAATCAAATGCCAATGTGGAAGGTTATATCCCTGATATCTTAAGCAAACGAGTTCTCACTGGGCCAAAGGCCATTGCTATTCCTTCTTCAACAAGTCTCCGAACATTACCCGCTGATTCAATAGATGGGCGAACAACTCTTCATCATTATATTAAGCTTTTCCGTGAGAATTATGTAGAATATGCGCATAAGGTATTGTAATGCTTGGCATTATTGGAGAAAATATTATTTCTCAGTTTTTCTGTTTTCTATTTCTATACACAAATCCAGGTTGGCATTAACCGGTTTAGGTGAGAAATGATCATTAACCTATAAAGTTTTCTTCTTAACTCAATCGTAATTAAAAAAATGAAAGCTACTTTTCTCTTACTTGAGCTTAAGGTTCTCATTTTTGTTTCATTGCTCTATCTGAGCAGATACCGAAAATGGTTCTTTGTTGTACTTATAAACTTGTCTTTGCTTCTACTTGTTTAGCAGTGATTGCATTTTGTCTCAATCATCTCACTTGAACTTATAAATAGATGGACGTATTAAATAAATATATTTATACTTAATTCCCATGGAATAGTTAGCTGAATCTTTTATACTTTGTTTATATGAACCTGTGATTTTTCCATCATGTTTTGTCTGCTCAGGTCTTTATTGAGCTCAAAGAACACTCTGGCTATCAGCATAAAGTTCTCAAGGAACAGCACAAACGCTTGAGTGAAGCAAAACAGTCTGTTGTGAACGCTGAGGCCAAAGAAGCAGATATAAAGAACAAGATTATTCGAGCTTTCAAAGTCTATGAGCTTTTAGATCAGCGTTTACAAAATTTCAGAAGCTTACCTGGAGCAAACAAAAAGCCATTGACACGGGCAGAAAGTGAATTCAAGGCCGAACTCGGTATGTGAAACGCAATAAGTAAAGATGCTGACTTGCATTCCACCAAGTAACATATTTCCTTTGCTTCTTTACAGATAGGTTTGCAGAGGTAGAATTGGATGCCTTGCATTCTGCTATTCAAGCTTTGAGTGCAAGGCTAAAGAGATTCTATCAATCTTCTCCTGCTAGTGCAGGAAATGCAATGAGGCAAGCAGCCAAGAGTCGCAAGAATGTGTCAGACCACCAGTTGTTACAATTGAGATCATCCCTTGAAAGACTCTCGCTTCTGAACAAGGAAAACATAAAGAATCTAAAACAAATAGAAGATGCGCAAAAGAATCTGGAAAAGTAGTACAATTTTGTGCTCATAACCTGTTGAGAAAAATGATTTATCTACTTTGTTTATCTTCGTCATATTTAGGAGGGAATAGGTCACAAGTTTTATAGATTCTATTCCGCTATTGGTTTCTTCTTGAGGCCATTGTTGCTTTGAAAATTCAGTTTACTGGCAATGGTCAATCTCCTTGTGCTTTTATTGTTAGAAAAGGTGAGTATGGTAAGTGAGACTCCTACCATCTAGTTGTATACGCTGTACATGTATAGATGGACATCCCAGTACACATGATACTAAACACAAGCTTCAAGCATGGAAGTTGTGCATGATCAGCTGAATAACAAACTGGACTAGGATTGTTAATTGAAAAGGCTCACTAGAGAAAAGAACTAATACTAGCAAAGCAGAGAGACCTTTCAAGCTGGTTGATCATCTACAATGATAGCAGACATTTTGTCTGTTGTTTATCAATGGTGATGTTATAGGTGAACCTGCAAAGTTGAACTATTCTTCGTTTAGGAATAAAAACAACATTATGGTTGTTATTATTGTTAATTTCATCCCATGAATTAAACACATTAAATAAAACCACAAGTTAAAACTGAAACATTTGATGGTGCTGTGTTCAATAAAAGAGATAGTTTGGGCTCTCATGGAATATACAATTGAACTAATTAGGGCATGGCCTCTGAATTATTGTGATAACTACATTCCTAGATCATTAGCCTTGCAAATTCAGTTTGTTAGGTTAGAAAGCATACTTCCTAAGAGACATAATTAAGAGGATCTTTGGAGAGGAAACCAAGCTGGAAAGAGTGAGATACCTAAAGATGTACTAAGGTGGCTACAGGTTCAATTGCTTTGGTCCAAGGTGACGTGGGTTTACATCTTATCGTCTAATCAACTACACAACATTCTAGCTAACTACTTTACCTTTCAGTTGATTGAAAATCATTTGAGTAGACTCCAATGGTTAAGTTAATAATGTGAACAATACATGAATAGACATTGCAAGCTAATAGTCAAAAGTTCAACCATCTAGTTCAATCCTTAATTGACTTAAATTTAACAATGCATATAGTCTCAACATAGTCAATTACTTAATCAACTCAACAACTTTAGTCTATTAAATCCTTCTTCCAATCGACTAGGGTCATTCATAGTTGATTCAACATTTCAATTGACTAATAATTGTTGGTGGAATGCATCCCAAGAAGTTAAGTTTGACCATGAGTTTTAATATGTTGAGAAAAGGACTTAAGTTAGTGTATTTGATGTGTGCATTAGGTTGGCTCTTTCTATTGCAATCTTAATCCTTCCTCCTAGTAATTCTTGTAGCACTTGATCTTATAAGAGATTTTTTTCATCTTCGATAGTTCACTAAAAAAGTGCAATAAGAACTAAGTCAAAATTAGACATGACAGAGTCAACTCATAAAATTCATAAATTAAACGTGAGAAAATTGTTTTTTCCCCAAAATTCTGAATATTTCGTACATCATTTTTTTTTATCTTAGCTAATAGCCTAACATAGTTTGAATCGAATTAACAATCCAAAGCCAAGGCGAGCGAGTTGGTGGCCTGACTCCTTGAAATAATAATACCTAATCAATGTACTACTGGTCTCTACTCTACGGCAGAGCAGGGGCAGCGATGGAGACTGCCGTTCGTCAATCACCCACCATCATCGACGGCTTTGTTGGAGGGAGATACCAATATTAAACTCATAATTTTTTAATAAAAAATAAAATTCGTTATCCCAACTATCTTACACGATCAATTTTATGATTATGAGGAAGTAAATCAAGAAACTACAGTTGACCATAACAAAAAAAGATATTGTTTGTCAAAATTTGATTCTTATCTACTTCAACAACTCTATTTCAATTCCAAGGACTAAACTCAAAACTCAATTGACTCAACGTTGTATCCAAGTTAATGATTGATTTTGAGATTTCTAAAATTATCAAATTCAAAAATATATCAAATCAAACTCATTACACTTTATAATTTTCCGATGTAATGATCTATAAATTTTGATAGTCGATTGCTCGGGAGTCCATGAATAAAACACACAGAATTCACGTAACAGTCCAGATTAATAATAATACGACAACACTCGACTGCTAATGAAGAATGAATATAATAGAAAATAAATACATATTTTACTAAATACAAAATTTAAATATGTAATGTAAATATTAGAGAAAATAAAATATGTACATATGTAAATTAAGGCAAGGCTAATATAATATTAACATGTCCCTGAGGCAATGATGCCGCGGTAGGATATCAAGGTTGTTACCCAAACACCTGCGATTCAATCTCTAACTACGATGTATTTGTAAAAATTTTCTTCCAAATGGAGAGCGCAATCAAAGGATGTTGGATGTCTAGACTGATCGTTGCGTGCACTTTCCGATTTATTTTGGTGGTCGGTGAAAAACTTCCATAGGACCGGACCGATCCCCTCAAAGATAATCAATAGGACTATCTGGAATTTATCATTTTTTTTAATATAATATTAACACAGAAAATTGTAGATTACAGCAGCAACATTACACAACACTGCACTGCATCAGTACAGTCGAGCTGAGCAGGGCGGCACATGAATGGATTACCAAGAACGAGCGACCCGTTGCCTTTTGCTCGATCGTATTAAATGGACAGCTGCAACTCTCTAGAGCTGTTAATTTCACAGTGCAGAGACGAAAGGGACGGCCGGAGAAGACGGAGGAGGGGGAAACAAAAGCTACGTACCAATAGCCCCAACCTTAATTTAGTCGTCAAAATTACTTGCTCCTAGCTATGGCCGCGCCCGCGCCGCCCGGCCATGGCGGGCTACTGCCGCCGGCTTCCTCCAGGGATCTAGGATTGAGTCGCGGTACCTCGAAGGCAATGCCTGGCTCCTCCCTCGCTTCGACCGCACGATTGGCGCCGTCTCGGCCTCCTCGTAGACGCCCAACTGGGTCCAGTATTCCCCCGCCTCCTTCGTCCTCTTCGCTCCAGGAGGCGCGGGTGGATGTTGGTCTTCTTCGTCGACCGCTGCCGCTGCCTCTCGCTTGCTTTTGTCAGCCGCCGGCGCGTCGTCGTCGTCGTCGTCAAAGGCGACACCCGACACCTGCCTGACCGCCTCCAGAAGCAAGTCCAGATAGCCGGCCCGGCTGCGGGCCCTGCTGTTGGTGGTGCTACTGCTGTTGAAGACGGCGGTCCCTGTTTCCGCGGCGCCGCCGTTTCCCTCAGCAATTTCCTCGCGGCTCTCTTCTCCGTTCTCTATTTCGGGAGGGTCGCACTCACCCTCCGAGCTCCTTGACCCGGTCAAAGCATCGCCACCACCACAGGGCGCAGCGGGCGAGAAGGAGCGCCCTGCTTCCGAGGCCATCTTCCCGGACCCGGACGTCGCCAGGGCACAAGCCCACTCGCCAGGACCTCCAGTCGCTCGGTGGTTCCCCCCGGCCGATCCCCCTGCGATCTCGGGCGGCAGGCCCAATCGGAGCCTCAGATCGACGCGGCCAGTCGTGCCACCCCCTTTCAACTCGTGATCGCCATCGCCGCCGCAGCGGATGGAGTCGGGAGAGGGACAGGGAGGCGCAGCAGTGATTATGGCGATGATCTTGGCTAAGGCGGCTTGCGCTTTGGAAGCTCCGACGCGGGACAAAGCGGCATGGCGGAGTTGGCCACGGGCTCCGCGGTCGACAGGATCCAAAGAAGCCATCGACAAAGAAGAAGAAGAAGAAGAAGAAGAATCGAAGCTGCACCTCATGCCGCCGCTTTTCGTCTTGGTCCTGCAGTAAAATCTCCACACCGCCCAGCTTGCTAATGCTTAACGACGATGATAAAATATAATGTTAAAAAATGACGGAAAAAGTCTTTAAAAAGGGTCGTCTTCCCCAAATGTCTATTTGTTCTTCTTTCCAAAGATTACCTATTAAACCTCAATTTCCATTTTTAACAAAAGTATATTATATTATATTATATTATATTATATTTTATCTTCCTTTCCTTTGGCCAACCCAACCCAGGTCAGGTGAGCTATGTGGTCCGCGAGCTAAACATTAATTTCTTTAAATAAATTGGCATGATATAGGACTAAATGATTATATTAGAAGAAACATGTATTTTTAAAAAAAAAATTATAAAAACTCAAAGAATTGTTAACAATTTTTTGCACGTGTAAGTCCATAATAATAGTGAAAATAAATAACACAATGCTAATGTAATTAAATTTAGTATGGTTTAAAATTTTAAATTTTATTTTATGCGATCAGGTAGTATCTAGTGTGATTGAGTATTTTCTCAAATAATTAAGGTTTGAAACTCATGTAACTTATGCATGTGACGTTTAAACAACTGACGTTGGAGCATTACATTAAGAGTTATCTTACTTCCTAAATTTATTAAATGGTCAGAATGTAAGAATGTAAAGTCGGACTGTCCACTCCAAAACTAATAAGATGAAATGATAATCCTCCCCCCCTCTAAAAGGCACATTGGAGCAAACCTTTATAAATTAAAAGATAAAATGTAAATGAGCTTGAAAGCTCTACAACACACTCAATGTAGACATAAGACATCCACTTAATAAGAACAAAAAAGAACACTTCTAAAGAATCTCCATAACTCCAACTCTCTAAAAATAAATATAAAGTACAATATGAAGAGTTAATCTCACCGTAGAAAATGTAAATCAACATGCAACATGTAGATGAGAATTGAAAGAGATTTGTATTGATTGAGAATGAACTCATACCGAATAATACTCTTTTTCATCGTGATCAATTATATTTTTTCGATTTACCTCCTTACAGATGGTCGTGAGGCCGACCATGTGTGGCCGCTAGGTTGGCAGATTCCACCTTTTTACAGAAGAGAATGAACTCATAGCCCTGAAACATAGCTGAGTTGGTTACGATGGAGCAGAGTTGTAGAAATGGATAAAGGTTCGAATTTCGACGAAGCCAAGACAATGCCCTCCTCCGTCGTGGCCAATTGCAACTTCTTGATTTACCTCCTCACAGATGGTCGTAGGGCCGCTGGGTCACAGATTTCATCTTTTGCAGAAAAGAGAACGAAGTCATGATTTTGAGATTTGTAATCATTTTGATGATGAGCGTTTATCCATGTGAGCTTGTGTATGGTGCTAGAGAGGGGAGGGGGAATAAGTAAATGAAGCAATTATTAGTATGACAAATTCAAAATTGTTTATAAGCACAACGAAAACAAGTAAATGAAGCAATAAAGAAATATACTAAAAAATTTACCATACTAAAAAATTTACCTGGTTTAATACCCCAAATTCTTATTCTGCAACTTATAGATTCATAAGGTGAGTCAACCCACAAATCACTACCTTTTGTCGGTGAAATCGTACTCTTAGTGGTCTAGCGAACCTTTAAATTTTGATATTTGGATAAAGGATATAAGTTATTTCTTGCCTTATGTTTTTAATATATTTGTTTGATTATGTAAGGACTTGTAGGAATACACATAAAGCTTATAGAGTTCATGACTTAACAAACTCAAGGTTATTTTGCACAAGAGGTTTACAAAAAGGTAATTTGGATATACAAGAAAGCTTAGGAATACCATAGAATATTAGTGTGTATGTGTGATTGATGCAGGACTGATACGGAAGAAATTGAATTTCAACGGATCATAATTTTTGATTCGGATATTAGAACAAGACACAATTGATTTTTGATCGGAGCTCTTTTAGAGATTTATATTCGTTACTAGATGGAACCCATAATCTGCCACTTTCGGGCCTATCATACATCATTTAGTACCTTTTTGGAGACTTTGAACATATTTTTTTACTATTTATAATCATTTTTTATTTTTAGGACTTGAGAGTAGTTTTGCCTCTTATAAGATAGGCTTTTGTTTAGGGTCTATT
>JBBMKF010000105.1:855473-866551 GCA_037834155.1 Curcuma caesia
AACTAGTGTGAACAAGTTGGGCAGACCAGCCAATCAAGTGGTCCAATGGGCCAAACGTGTCAGGAAAGTCAACAGACAGGTGAGTCAAACTCGCTGAGCAAATTATGGACCTAACAAATCGATCACAGAATGAATCAGTTCACTTGTCATATCATTAACTAAACAAATGTTCCACTTATCATTCCAAATCATTCTGATTTCCATTAAGTTGCTGAGCAAACAGAATGAATCATACAGTTGCAAGTTGCTGAGTAAAACTTGGACCTCTCAACCAAAAGATAACACTCTTCGAGAGGAAGCAAAAAAATTATTGGTACAATGTTCATTAGTGTTGTAAATGGCGAATCAAGACATTCATAGTTCCAATTCTACACAAGTCAATAAGTATGGTGATTTCAAGCAACTTGAATAAACTAAGAATAATAGAGCTTCACATGGTAAATATTTCAACTCTTGCTCTCGTAACCATATATGAAGATGGAATTTCACTTGATGCTACTCATGACATTATACTATCAAATGCTTACTTATTTTCTACTTCACTACCGTAAACATATGCATGCACAAATCTGAAGGACTTATTAGAGTTGTAATGGGACTAAAAAGAAAACAAGAGAAGCAAGTAGAATAGGTAAGAGAAGACAAACCAAGGAAAATATAAAGTATTGAAATGATAACATGATGAATATCACCAAGTGATGTACATAAAAGTTTCATCGAAACTCCCTAACATTCAACTTCTTTTATCCAAAATCTCTTATCGTACAAATAAGTCTTGATGAATCCTTAAGATTTACAAAGACATCAATTCTATCAAGCGATCATTGTTCCTTTTTGTTCATCCATTCTTTTTCTTTTCTTTTTTCTCTTGTTTTCTCTTTTTTCTTTGAATTCACAGAAAGGATTTTCACAAAAGGGAATTCTTCCTTTCACACCCTTCACACACATCTCCCACGCATCTCCCCTACACATACTTAGAATTTGTTCGTCTCGGATAATGTAACTCATCATGAAATCAACCAAACTCTCAAGAAAGGGAGGGCAAAGAGTAGAATAATGAAGATGTGACAAAGAAAGCATAATAAACAATGAAGGTGTTAAGAAAATTATTCATCTAACAACTAAGCAAGAGGGAAAAATCTAAAAAGGGAACAACTGAGATGACCTTCATCACATTAACGCAAGCATACTATAATGTAGTCTCAAAAAAAGCAAAGCAAGTTCTAGAGTATTAATTGTCATGAGTACAACTCACATACAAAGAGGATAAATAATAATTATGATAATAATCCTCACTAAGTAAATATGACTAACATACTGAATCTATCAAGATAGAGATCTATCGCCATACTAACCAACAACATGAAAGCAAAGTATCCAATCATGCCATGAAATCATGCATGCAACGTCTATAGAGTCCTACATGGCCAAGGAAAGAACACACTTCCCACACTCATACGGGGTATGAAAGAGATGAAATAACATTAATCTTTACAAAGCATATATCGTCGGTTGAATTTTTTTTACTATTTTTATACATAATATTATAAATAGTCATCAATAATTAAATAAAGGATCAAAAAATTATGAAAAAAACTTATTATAAAATATATTAACTAAAAGTCTAAAAATAAAAAAGAATGTAAATATTTTTTTAAAAAATAAGAAAAAAATAATTATATATATATAATTAATAGGATAATTTTATTAGGCTTTAAATAAACTTATTTAAATTATTCCAATTATAGCTAAGAATTGATTAAAATTATTAATATAAAGTTTCAATTAAATCCTAAGTTCAAAACAAATCAATCGCTATTCGGCATGTTTGGCAGGTTGACTTCAGCCGCGTTGCCTAAGCCTAGTGACAAGTCCGGACCTATCGCCTACGCGCGAACCCGGACACATCGCCTGAGCCCAGATGCATCGCCCGAGCTCAACAATGGGCCCAAACACGTCACTTGAGCTCGGCGACAAGCCCGAACACATCGCGAGGGTCTGACAATAGGCCCAGACGTGTCGCCAGGGTCTTGAGACGCGTCTGAAGCCAAAACGCTCGAAACTGAGAGTTAGGATTTTGGTTTGTGCCGTGCTAGATCTGAAATATATAAGTCTAACCTAACGACAATAGCGGTAGCAAGCAGCAGGCAACAGGCAACAACGATGGCGGCCACAACAGTTCGAGGCAGAAGAAGATGAGTTGTTTTGAAATCACTAATGCACCGCAAAGGTTTTTTAACCTAAGTTGATTGTGACCACTGCCTAAACTACCGCCTTTCACAAATGCGGTGCGGTTGAGGTCTACCTCTACCTAGGCGTCATCTCAACCGTCATTTAGAACATTGATCTCCATAATGCATTATAAGAATGCTCTTGGATTACCTTTATTGGATTGCTATATATGGAAACATCTATCTGATTCCATGTGCATCAAGAGAAAGCAAGTGCTTCATATCATGGAATCATTGTTTATGACTTGATAATAATAACAGACAAGCATTAATGCGATCTCTGCTTAAGACTTGACAATGATAGGAGAAAGTCATACCTATATATGCAAGAGTGAGGAAGGAAAAGAAACTTCCTACAATGGACAATATCCAAAGCATTCCAACCACCTATACAACAAATATAACAGTAAACATTCATTAAGTTATTGTCTTACATTGGCAACAGACGACGATGATTTAGTTGCAACAAAAATTGCAACCATTTCTGACCTGAAAAAAGATCCTGAAGTCCTTGCCAAGAGTGATATCATGGGCCATCATCAGCAAATTGTTAAATTTTACACGAAAAGAAACAGCAGCATTGTTCACCATTTCCTCTGTTAAAACTAATTCTGGCAATGGTTGGAGCTGCCTGCCCAAGAGAAAAAACCATAAATCTAGAAGTGTGTTTTCCCACCAAAAAAAAAGGAAAATGGATCATTTAATAAGATAGAACTTGCTTATCCAGAAGAACAGCACTCTTAGCCCACACAAACTGAATCACAATCAAAATAAGTAGCACATCGGAACAGATGGTAAGGAATGATAATCCAGATCGCTCAAATAACAACCAGGCAATGGTAGCAGTTAACACAACAGCAATTGAAATCCATCTACATCTCCACAGGAGGACATCCGCAGCTGAGGAAATCCAAGTGAAAATCAGTCACACAAAAGAAAAAACAAGATTGATGTTCTGGAATTTCAGTCTGTGAGGCTAACCACATCAAGATGACACAATTATTAATCTCAGAGAAGGGTTGTAAAAAAAAAATTATATTTGTACTATAAAATAGTAAAATTAGGCATAACATTCAAGAAAGATATGGACAATGCCAAATTGTGATATATATGCAAAGTAATCTCAATTGCTGCTTTATTTTGATGATGCTTATATTCAATTATTAAGGGATGCATGTAAAACTAAATCCTCAACCACTAGCAAATGTATAGCAATCAAATGACACCCTTCAAATGAAAATAGTGAATCATTTTATATTCACTCAATTCTTGAAAGATTCTTCTTCATGTTCTCATCCCGTGAGCCCATAAGAGCAGAACAGTAAACCAAGTTGTCAAAATCAGCAACCGATCTAGAACAGTGATGAGGACTTCATAAGATCAGGTCAATCTGATCACGGGATTATAGGATTATACAATTTAACAAAAATCTGCTTATGCACATCATATTTATTAACTTTTAACATCTAATATTATCATTAATATTTTAAAATTTAATATCTGAAGTGAATAAATTTCCAACCTAAAGGAATTTGGATGGGCGGGACTTGTACTTCGAGATGACCAATAATGAGAATGGGATATAATCATGTGCATTAAACCAATAGTTTAAAATCTCGACCCATGTCGAAGTTTCGATCCTAGAGCGGAACGATATGGTTTGGTACCGTATCATGCTGTGCTAATATAGTTTCGATATTTTTTAAATATAAAACATATCAATTAAAAATAAATAATTTAATCTAAATATTAAAAAAAATATGGGATCATGATGCCCTTATATGGTAAATAAATAAAAAATTTATTATATATTTTTGAAATTAAAATAAACAAAAATTATATATATTAAATTAATGTGATAGTTTTATTAGGGTTTGATTAATCATGTTTAGATTCCCCTATTTATAGCTAGGAATTGATTATATTTATTAATCTAATTTTAATTATTCACTTAAGTTCTGCCTCGCACTCGCAGATGTCCCTACAGTGACCTACGGAGATTGTGATGACCTCCGCAACCCCATGGAGATCGGAGGCCTCCCTGCCATGACCCGTAAAGTTGGCAGCGCCTCCGCGACATCGCGGGTCGAGTAGTGCCAATGTCAAGTGGCGGATGAAATGGTAAATTTCACCCGTTTTGTTCAGCATAGACAAAATTTTAAACCATGATTGAACCTCATAATGAGAATTGAACGTGTACTTTGAGATGACCAATAATGAGAATGGGATACAATCTGATCATGGGATAACCTTCTTGGTGACAACACCTAACTCACCACATTCCATCTCTACCCCATTTAGACAGTTAAGGAGATTCCAATAATGGACTTTACTTTGGAGATATCCTCCCTAAGCTATCAACACTAACCACCTCTACGGTGAACTACACCTTAGAGATAGATTGCTCCAAAGTAGCAACCTATGTTTCGATAGCATTCACCTTTATTCCCTTAGCTTTGTTGCATCTGCCTAGCATGTGTTGCTCCTCTAGTGCAGGAGACTGATTTCCCAAGGCTTAAAATAAACTTTCTTGCAAAAAAAAAGACAATCACAATTTAATTTTGTGTAGGGTGCTAGTGTGTGATTTTAGTTGACATAAAAAACAACAAAAATAATATGAATACTAACTACATGGCTTATTAACTTTGCTCTTACTCTACAATGCATTAACTCGTCCAATGAGCCACCTTGTAAATCCACTAAATTTAGTTTTTTCACAAGGGTCCAAGGAGCAAGCTCACAAGTCCATCTTGCTTTGAACCACCTTAAAGTATATCTTGCATCAAGCCTTTAGTACATTAGATGCAACACGCTCTACAAGCTTATTCTGTGTGTCATCCTTCTCGGCTTGTCTTCCAAGTCCACTTCACACCAAGTCTTCGATCCATCTAACTCAAGCTAACCAACTCAACCGCATCGAGTTATCCAACTCTATATGCACTATCATAAGTATGTACACACTTAATGCACACATCAAAAATACAGTTAAACCTTTCTTAAACCATTTGTCAAACACTTGGGAGCATCAAACTTTAAACGAAACATCAAATCCTAAACAACTTGGTCAAACCCAACGATTTAGAAGCATCATTTCCCCCAACAATTAAGTGCCAAGTTAGTATAAAAATATTATTTAGTATTAAAATATATTTGATATATATTATATTTTATTATTTGAATAATACAATTTGGTTATAGAAAATAATTAGTAACTAGTTGGCAGTTAATTAGTCAATTAATATAACTAATCAAGTATTTATTACTTCATCAATTTATATATTCAACTATTGATATAAATTACATGCTAACCTCTCCCTTTGCAGTAGAGAAAAAATTAAATGGAGGAAGAATAAACTAGAACATTTCCAATGGCAAAGGATTTTTAAGGTCTTCACAAAGCTGAATTTCCATGACAACCGCTAGAAAAGAATGAAATTGAACTGAAGCAATCAAGAAGCTAAAAGCATATTCCATGGGACGCTAATAATCTAGGCTTTGCTTGGTAACTGGCTTCAAAATTCAAGAAAATTATTCTCGTGGACAATTTATCATATTATGTATTAGGATTATAATACAGACACATCTACTGTTAAGTTGATGGCATGTCTGTATGCCAACTTATGTAACTTAATCTATGTAATTTAACAATTCATTATTCTGAATAAAATCCTAGCCATAAAAAAAATTATCCACATTCCACAATCTATTTGGAAAATAAATAAATAAAAGATTACTTATCCCAAAGCCTAACTAACCAATCAACACCCTCATCCTCTTCATAGTTGGCTTCGTTCTTCCTCCTCCCTCCGTGTTCTTCAACAGCAGCATCCCACAATTACAACAGCTGCTGCCAATGGTAGAACATCTTATTTAACATTAGCAGCAGGATATACAGTTCTGTTGGAATTAGGGATGCAGTCGGTGATTTGTTGTGCTTAGTCAAAGCATATGTTGGTATTGTGATCATATAAGCTGAAGTTTAAGGAGAATTGGAAGAAATTTGGTGTATCATTTACCCACTATACTCTGATTTGACAAAGAAACATAAGGAGATGTCCCCTAGGTGATGAATCAAATCAATTTGCAGGGGAGTTGCATCTGCATGGACAAGTAAGCTGGCATGGCATTAATTAAGCAGACTTGGCTTTTTTAGAAGTGAACTAAGATGCAATTTCTTTGATGATCTAAGGCACTTGGTTTTGATTTCACCTTCATCTTGCTGCACTGAACAATGAAACTGGATTTTTCCAGAACATTTCTCCTTATATGAAACCAAGAATGGGTAGAGGCCTTAAGGAATATGTTTGTTATTCTAATTGTAAAATTAACTGGATGCAATATTCAATCATTCGAGAGAGACTTGAAGACTCGTTTTGCTTGAAACAGCTTATAACAGCCCTTTAGTATACCAGACGAGACAATGTATCAATAATGTAAATAGGGAATGAAACCCACACACAAACTGAGCGGTTTGCAGTTACTCCTTCAAGACCATATCCTGCTTGTGTTGTTGGCGATGATGCCTCCTCCATTGGCAACAACAAAAAAGTGAAGTTAGTGAGTGAAGAGGATGAGCAAAGGGGCAGTTCAACGATCACAGAGAGTGAGCAATTCAATGGTTGTGAACATTGAAGGTACAGGGGATGAGCGAATGGATCGAAGAGTTAGGGTAGGCTACAAGATTTGCTAACGGATGGGTTAGGGAAGGCTTATTGTTTATGGTTTGGAATAACATATTATTAAAAGATTTTTATTTTGAAACATAATGTTTTCATATTAAATGAGTTGGTAGTTGATGGGGATGAGTTAGATTACATATGTTAGATTTGTCATCAAGTTAATATCAGATGAATAGACAAATGATGTAGATAGATTCATTACCACGTGTAGTATATGATATATTTGATAAAATGAAAAGTACAGGATATTTGTTACCAAATAGATGTGTTAAATCTTGATAGATTGAGTTACTAACACTATTTAATTCTCTGTCGTAGGGAAAATGATAATCCCCATTCCTACATAGGATTTATTCTCTCACTCTACATGGAATTTTATATCACCTCAATTCATGTGAAAGCCCAATAGAAATGGGCCTAATTGTAATCAAACATGGATTTATACTTTCTTCCAATCACACCATTATACAACAACAACCAAGCCTTTATCCCATTATGTGAGGTAGGTTGTATGGATCCTCCTGCGCTATTGGGCTCAATCTCCTACTATACCATCATTTATATTTAAATAAATTTTATTATGTTTTATTGTTGCTAACTAAGTCTTCTTTGGCATCTCTTCCTATATTAATATGCGAATTTGTTATGATCTCACATCGTCTAACTGAAACATTTATTGGATGTCTAAGTATGTGTCCACACCATCTTAAACGTGTTTCTCAGAGTTTTCTTTAAATAGGTACGACTTCAACTTTCTCTCAAATATTCTTGTTTCTTATCCTATCCATCCTCATATATCCACACATCTACTTTAACATCCTTATCTCTATGATTCTCATCTTTTGCTCGTATGATTATTTCGTAACCCAACATTCAACTCCATATAACATACCAGGTTTTAATCAAACATTATACAAAAAATAAACTCTAAAAGTAAATAAACTCTATGCGTCAACTAGTAATTGAACCATTTTTAGAGGTAGAAGCTAATCCCATAAATAAATTTGTGAAAGAAACAAACTGATGATGTTTGTCTCAAATGTTGGTGGATTTACCCTCACAGATGTCATAGTCAAGATTCACATTGAAATTTAAAAGCTTTGCTAAATGTCCAAATGCAGTACAAATAGGTGGAGAACTACATGCCACCAAAATTTTATACCATTAGGGCACTAGTAAGAATCACTAATAGCTTTGTGCATTATCTGAAGTCCTCTGAATAGTAAACTGCCACTGTTTCTATATTCAAGTAGTTCACTGTGAAGACTACAAGTACAATTACTCCAACTAACTAGGCAATTTATTATGCTAATTAGCATCCTCTTTCCATAAGAAAACTTATTATTTCTTATTCCTGCAAATATTTTGGATAAAGAACTTAAATGCTTTGTCAAAAGGTAGCATCCAAGGATTGTGCTGAGGACTGGCTATTGATCAGCCCATGCTTAAGAGAAATTTTTCTTTCATTTTCTTTCAACGAGGCTAATTCGTTATGCATATTTTCAAATGAAGTGTGTCAATGTTGTCTAGTAAGTTTGTCACAAAGATGAGGTAATCAAGATATTTAAACAAAATGAAGGCAGGCTCACTAACAAGGGAGAAAGACAATGATTATGCTCCCAAGTTAAATAAACAGACAGGGTTGCACTACATCACTATATCAATTTTATGGTTTATTTCATAACCAAATTAAACCTTTACCTATCATGTAGAATTTGCACATATGATAAAAAAAAATAAGTAGACAACCTAGAGTACAAGTACTCACCATCATGATAAACTATCCCATAGGTCATACAGAAAAGGTTTTTCTTTTACAATAACAGCTAGTGTATAGTGTTAAACCATAATTTTATGATGTTATCTCATAAATAAATTTAACCTATCGTGTAGCATTTTCACATTTTATAGGAGTACAAGAAGACATCATAAAATATTTTCCCTTCAATATCTATATTTTAAGAAGTCACAATCATGATAAACTACTTTCCTATTGCTCAGACAAAATGTTTTTCTTTCATACTACAGCTAGTGTGTGGTGTTAAATCCCCTCACTCTCACTCTGTACCATCTGAGCCCTATCAACATTAGGTGAGTAACAACAAAGAAATGCTTGCTTCAAAGTGAGGGGAAAAGGAACTACATAGGACAGCGTCATTTATCAGGAAACTTAAAAAGATCAATAAAGGCCCATTTGTTTCTATACACATGCACGTAATGGATAGTAATGTTCCATTGCTTCCGTTGCAAACAACTTTCAGAAGAACTAACAAGTGATCAGTAAGCTAATACAATCGCTAGCTACAAACCCTAGAAAAACTCTCTCCGGCAATCATCCATGGAACCCTTCGTATGATAAATAATTAAAAACCTACTTTAAGCCTCCATGATATCCAAGAAGAATCACAGAATCCGAAAAAACTGAGTGAGACTCTCTATATCGCTGCCCTACGAGAGAGAAAACGTACCTCTCCCGCCACCGATGATCTGGTGGAGAGTCCGCTGGCGATTGAAGAGGCGGTAGCATTGGTCCATCCGCCCGTCGGCGGCTATCTGCTCGTTCGAAGGGTCTGACGGCGCGCCCTCCATGGACGACGCCCCCGATTCGAGTATCTCAACCCCTGAAACAAATTAAAATCAAACGAGGGAGGGAGGAGGGAAGCGAGAATCCCGATCGGAGTTCCCCAGGCGGTATCGAGATTGCAAGGCGAAGCCTCGGTAGATCAGCTGGTGGAGTCGGATTTGTCTATTCCGCCTGCCTGTCGCCCTTCGGGCGCCGGCGCCGGCGTCGGGTCGCAGGAGAAGTGGAAATTTAATTAAAAATGAAGTGTTTAATTTTGGCTTTCCCTTTTGTGGCATTTATTCGGTCGACGCCGGTTCACGGCCGGCTTTCTTTTCGACCCGGTGGCTTCGCAACCTGCGGGTCCAAGTCGCGCACCGGATCTTTGACTCGTCCACGCGGAAGCTTGACTCTTCGCAGGGATGCAACGGTAAAACCCTTTCAGCGGTTAATGCTGATGATTTAGGACGGAATGAAAACTAGAATCGTCTATCTCAAAATTAATCAGTTTTAAAAATTACATATCCGATAAAAAAAATCTATCCTAAAATAGATTGTAAATGTTTCGATCAATACACCACCATGGATAATTTTGATACTAATTTAAGGATTACCGATATACATACTCTTGAAATGAGGTTGCAAAAGGAGAAGAAAAAAACCTGCGAAATACTCAAAAAGAGGATTAGAATGGTACCATGAATGAGTCCCAAAAAGAGGATTAGAATGGTGTTATGGGTGGATTCCGATAAGCCACATTGACGCTCAAATTAGGATTCGGCATAAAGAAAATTAGAGTTGATATGTGCATACCCACACCCATGGGCATGTGTTACCATTTTATAGTAGTTGATCTCTGAAATATTAGTATCTTTTTGAGAAATATTCTCACATATCTATTTTGCCCTAGAAAGATTCCGTTAGTTTATATATAAATTTGAGAATCCATTTCTATTTCTTTGGGAGAATCAGCTATGTGCTCCTCGATTTAGACGGGATGATCATGTCTTCAGATAAGAATCACGTGCCACAGTTGCCCACCGAACATTTGCAGCTTCGGCCCAATATTAACACGCGGGAATAGGTCGAGATCGAAGTAGGAGGTTAGCTCATACTACCCAAAACATACCGGATCGGAGCAAGAGGTTGGCACATGCTACAGAAAGTCTGCCAAGACAAGAGCAGAAGGTCGGCACATTCTGCAGGAAGCTTGTCGAGACAGGAGGCATGAGGTCGGCACATAATGTAGAAAATGTGTCGAGACCGAAGCATGAGATCGGCACATGATACGACAACGTGTCGAGACCGAGACATGAGGTCGACACATGATGTAAT
Organism: Curcuma caesia; assembly: GCA_037834155.1. Classification (NCBI taxonomy): domain Eukaryota; kingdom Viridiplantae; phylum Streptophyta; class Magnoliopsida; order Zingiberales; family Zingiberaceae; genus Curcuma; species Curcuma caesia. The sequence goes on from JBBMKF010000105.1 coordinate 866,279, forward strand.
TAAGTAGCGTGCTGAGACCAAGGTATAAGGTTGACACATGATGCAGGAAGCTTGCCGAAACTGAGGCATAAGATCGGCATATGATACAAGAAGCGTGTCAAAATTAGGACGGAGGACCTTAAACTTGCCCTATTCTTTTAAAATCTCAATCATTATGCTATCTATGTAAGCACCAAATCATCCCATCGGAACAGTAAATGAATCGGATCGTCAACGATACCCGTCAACCCGAACTAAAAAAATAATTAACTTTTTCTTGTGAACAAATTTTTT
>JBBMKF010000105.1:878041-888345 GCA_037834155.1 Curcuma caesia
TGTGATGCATAAGTTTCATCAGAGTATCTATGAGATGTGTTTCCTTTTCCTTTTCTCAGCTCGTTCTTTCTGTGCTTTATTTCACATTAATTTGGCCTTTTGTTAGATATTTGATATTGCCTGATGTTTTTTCTGTCAAATTTCCTTCAAGATGATTGACTGTGTACCATACGAATTGTCAAGCAATTCTTTTCTTTTTTTCCTTGTAGATGGAGATAGAAAATATGAACTCCAATCTAAATCTGATCCATTGCCTTGCCTAGCTGTGCTCCCCGTCAGTGGGATCGATCATCCGTTGCATGTCAACAAGGGCCGGCTGTGGATCATGTGAAGCACACCATGATTAACTAGCAGCATGACACGTGGGTCATGCTTAGCATAACCCTCTCCCTCAAAATAATAAATTTGAATGGTTTTGTTTTACCAAAATACCCCCATCAGAGGTTAAAATGACTATTTTAGTCAAATACCCTGAAAATGTGTAAAACACCGTAACTTTTGTTTTATGATAAACCTACTTAGAACTTAGTATTAGATTAAAACTAACTATTCGATTAAAATTGAATAAAATAAAAAATAATTAATTAAAAATTAAATAAATTAATTCTTTTTTGAACCAATTAAATTTTTCAATAAAAATTGAATTAATATTTTATCGATTAATTTAATTTTTAATCAAATTAATTAAATTTTTTAAATATTATAAAAACTTTATTAATTAATTAAAATTTTATAAATTTATTTACTTATAATTTATAAATTATTTTTTTAATTTAATTTATTCAATTTAATTGAATAAAAAATTTTAAAATCGAAATGAAACCGAATTAATTAATTTTTTTTAATAATTAAAATTTTAAAATAATCAAATCAAATTTTTTAATTCGATCAATTTAATCAATTTATTCAATTTAATCAAATTTTAACTCACTCCTAAACTTACTCTCAAACTCTTACTCCCATTTTCATAATTTCATTTTCTCATACCTCTCTTTTAATTTTATTAGTTTTTTATATTCTCATTAATCACCATGATCATATACATGACTCGATCTTTTAATTAATTTTTATAATATATTATCATAAAATATTATGGCCAACCTGGGAGCATCAAATTTGGATGGCAATCACATCAGATATAAATAAACTAAACATTGTGTGTAAATTTAGTATTTCGTTTTAATGCGAACTTATTTAAATTCATTTAATATGCACAAATTCATTTAATAACCACCAAATTAATTAAATAAACAAATTTAAATACATAATACCCATGAATAAAATTTATAAACTATATTCATTAACCACTCCCCTCTTCTTAAATTAATAAATAGATAAAACAAACAAATAAATTTATAATATCGATCGAATAAATTTTAAAATGTAAATAATCAAATAAATTCAATTTGAAAATTCAATACTATTTAAACGAACCAAACCTCAAACTTGAGTCGAACTCATAAAAAAACTTTTCCAAATTTAAATGATCATTTTAACATCTAAGTTCATTCTAGGTTCGGATTAATTTGGAAAATTTATATAAAAGGTCATGAGGAAAATTTCCTAGTGGTGTTTATGGGAGACAGTAGGCCACCTGCCTCGCCACATCAAGCCGTCAAACTTTTGCAACCAGCTTTTCATCTCCCAACTTTTGCCGCTTCCCTCCATAGAAAAAACAAAACTGTAAGTAAATTTAGCCAATGACCCAACCTGAGAGAACATAAATACTCGTGTGATAGAGATTTATTAAATGTTACCAACGAAGAATCACATTGAAAGAAAAAAAATCAACAACTAAGCAACATGATTTTTAGGAGGAACTCAAAGCAAGGAATATATGAATGAGCAGCGACTTAATTGTTAGGAAGAACAAAAGGCAAGTAATATAAAGAACTATTTATTTCTACCAGAGCTCAAAATGAACTAACAAAAATTTTGATTCGACCAGGAGATTTTCCCAGTCTCAACTGGACTAAGGCCACTGAGTTAACCAGCTAAATCTAGAAACGTTTGTTAGTAACATCAGTACCGCGATTATCAAAATTCCAAAGAGATAGAACGTAAGATGCAGCACAAAAAAAAAGGGATCTGCGATTAGAGAACGTTGAGGACAATATATTGCCACAAGGACACCAAAGTTTTGAAGCTAAAAAGATTGTAGCATGAGAAGTTGGTTGTCTCCCGGATCAGAAGGTAGATGATAACTATCCCATAGTAAAATTAGCTCCTGCAGCATCTGGGGATTCCCATCAAATCAAATTAAGTTTTCCAGTGACAAAGGAAGATATCACTGTTCCACAAGTCAGATTTCTAACCGGAATTATATAAAAATTTTATACCTTGAGGACAAATTGTATTCTGACAACATTTGTCAGGTTATCATTATCCTACTTAGGAGATATACAACGGAAGGAACAAGCACATACCTGCAAAGAATTTTGCTGCTGATATTTATGCATACTCTTTCTCCACTAAACTAGATTATTGTTTGATGCAGACTTGTTGGATTGTCGAAGCCTAAAGTAGACAAACTGGATGATAATCTATAACAGTCAAAGCTCACAAGTAATCAAAACTATTAGAGAACTCGCTCACAGATACAAGAAGAAAAAAAAAGGAAACATCAGCAACGAATAAAGGATACAAAAGCATCCAGTATAGCACATCCTCCAGCATCAACTATCCATGGAAGATTAGGCTTGATTGCAGACCAAGCCAAACTTTTCACAAGTATACTGCATGGATGATGGAAGCATATCAAAAAGTGGTGGGTGCCATGAAACAAACCAAAATTCTAGTACATCATCAGGTTTTTTAATACTACATTTCTAGAATTTGGAGATAAGATTATTTTATTTTCTTTGCTTTTGATAAGGAACACGCAAAAGAGACATGATAAATCTGTAACCTACAACCACCATATGGAAGTAACCTACTACGCCTAATACCTTTAACACTCCTCTTGAACTCGAGTGTAGATACTATCTATATCATTTGCTGCATGAACGAAAAAAATCGTAGACAGGCATGATCATCTTGTTCTGTCCCCAATTCATGCTTACTGCAAAACTTGAGCAAGAGTATGACAGCAGGGAGCAGCGACGTCTCCGATTGCAGTAGAGTGAAGGGGAGATGTGAGTGAGCACAAATGACAAATCTCCCTGGACTAGCAGTACGGCAAGAACGCCAGCCATGGGAAGGTCCAATAAGGGGATGACCTTGTCTACTCGTCCATGGAGTTGCTCTGCTAGCATCCGCAAAGCAATCTGGAGGCCCAATTTGTAACTCTAGAGACCAAACACACAAGCAGGGAGAAGAACCCAGACAATGTCAATTCAGTTGTTACCTCATGGACGCCAATCCAATAGTTGCCTCATGCAGATGACAATCTGGAGGTATCGCATTGAGCGATACAAGCAGGACAATAATGCATGCATGATTGCAGTCAAATACGTGAAGCTGGGTGGCAAGCGAAGGCAGAGTTCATGCTTAATGGTATGCAGTGGCAACGACAACACATGCATACTAAGGAGATGTGTGGAACTGCACAAAGGTAGCCATGCGAATGTGTGCAGAGAAAACAAGCAAATCATCAGTGCATGAGATTGGTGTGCAATGTGGAATCAGAAGTTTGTGACACAAATGGAAAAAAAGGGAAAGATTTCACTGGGGAAAGATGTCTAGAAAAAAAATAGAAAGGAAGTTAGAAGGATGAGGTAGGCTGTCACTGACTTTAGGGCATTACCTCTTTAGAAAACCTAGAGAATGGAATTGAAGGATAAGAAATATTTTATCATTACATTTAGTTTGTTGATGTAAAAACACACATTGTATACATATATCTTATAAGGCCCTGACCTAGGAGTGCCAACGTGGGAATAGACCCACTACACCACATACTCAGCAAACCTAAGAGACTTAACAAGATTTATGCACATGCAACTAAAACATTCAATAAAAGAATGGTACCTTCCCACATAGGTTATATTTCCAACCAATGCAAAAATAAACATCAATGGGTTGAGGCCCTGCATAAACGAAAGTCCAAATAAAATTTTAAGGGCAATAGTATATGTAACATGAAATCAGTGATCCAAGCATTTGAATGAATATTGATATCACCACTTATGTGGTTTATTAGGTTGCAAACACATGCATGTTTGAGTAAAACTTACCTGGGCATTGCCCCTTTTAATCTGCAATGACAAAACGAGAAGTCAGATAGTTCATTTTAATAAGAAAAACCATGTTAATTTGAAGAATAAATCTCATCATATCTCCTAAATCCTACTTCCTAGTTCTTTTTACCATATTAATATGAAGAAAAATTTAAAAAAAAATATTTTGCAGAAGTCTGCAATTCTCACATTTAAGCAAATCTGAGGCAGTCTTCCTCCCACATAAATAGCTGCCATCATCCAACCAAACAAGGTGCCTGCTCCACTACTTTCATCACCTCGAAGCTCATCCTATGATTAGTTTTAAGTAGGATCTTTTAAAAGAACTAAAAGGCATCATATGCATGAGGTAATGAGAAACATACATCCGTTAGCAGTTATTTAAGTACCGATTAAGAATTACCTGTAACAACTTGCGGCCGACTCGTAGAACCATCCCATGTGGTTCAGTACTATCATGGAAGCAAAGATGGTAAACACAAATACAAATAGAAAGACAAGCTGAAGGAACCTGAATACAAAGAACGACTTCATGTATGAAACTTATACTATCATGTTAGATAAAACAAATAAGGTTCTCAAGAAGTCTTTCATGCGTACCACAGAAAGTATATTTTTAGTACTCAATTTGGTAGGAGCAGACTGAGATGAAAGCAAAGGCTCTCTTGCTGCAAATTGCTGATCATGCTGGCCATCATCGAAGTGATATGGTATTCCACTCTCATGTGGATATGCTAACCAAGAGCCAAAAGTAGGCACAGGGCTCTTCGATAAAGATCGAGCTGACCTGTCATCATTAAAATGGTAACCAGCTAAAACTAACACATGCTACGAAAATTAGGAATACATAATAGAATTGAAACAATAAACACCGGAACCTGAAGATTTAAATGTTAGCATGGCATTTAATCATCCAAAATCTGTGTTATCTCCTGTTCAAACTATACAAACCCACCAGGACACATGGAAAGGACAATGACAGAAGATTGAAACAAAATGTGACAATCTAGCAATTCACTTATGGACATTTAACTGTACTACACAACTGAAACTGAAAGATTGACCAGGAGTTTATTGCTTGTGAAAATATCGGCACAAAAGAATCTTGCAAAGAAATATTAACTTGCTCTAAAATTATATTAATGGGTACTGACAATTATATACCACATATATATTATCTGCTCAATCATGCTAACGTACCAAAAGTACTTAAGAAGATGCCAGATTGCCTGTAAGAAACTACTTTAGTTAACCAAACAAGGGTCTGTTGACTTATTAACATAATAGCACTGGCATCTCCAAATATTTTAGAGTAACAATACACAAACTTCATAGCTCAAAGTATAATCTGACCATGCAAAAAGGTTCATATAAGAAAGAAGATAGAAAAGGTGAGGAACTTACACAAAGTAGAAGTCTCTTCCATTAGAATCACCGGGATGTAATTGTCCGGTAACAGGAATTGGTGAACTTTGTAGTAAGTTATTATCCTCAGAGAGATTTTCAACATTTGCTTCACGGCCACCAACATTTGTTTTCTTTGCGTCGCTTAAAAGACTTTCACTTTCCTGAACAAGATCTTGGCTCTGCAAGTGAAGCTAAATATTGTCAAGTTTCAGTTTCTCAAAATGAATTGTATTATATCCCAAAACTTTAATTAGGAGTTTCATTTTTCAGTTTTAGAAGCAAGCATTTATGATTGTGGTTAACTAGTGAATAATAGATAAATTCAGGTTGAATAAATTGATTTAAAGCTGAATCATTAAGAATATGGGCTGTTTTTTATGTAATTGGATTTGCTTGTGGTTCAATTTGAGGTTTGTTTGGCTCCTTGAGGTTGTGGTTAGATGGGAATCAAGTTGAGTTTGTTTTGGGCTCAATCCAATAAATTCTAATTTTGGGCTCAATCCAATAAATTCTAATAAGAATTCAAGTTAGCTATCATTGATCTGAACAAAGGGTGAACCAAGTTGGTTCAGTGGAGAATTGGATTCTAATATGGTTAGTAGGAGCCCTAGCTGACTCCTATTCTTACCTTTCAGAAGCCAATCCCCTCTTCTTTTAGCTTGCAAACTCTCTTCTCAGCCATGATTCCTTATCTTCTCCTTCAGAACTTGCAAGCCAACTCCTCCTTCCCATGAGCTCCAGTAATATCCTTCCTCAATGAACACAAACAGATCAATTTGAATAGAGATTCACTATCTTCCGTGAGCTCTAACACCCCTTTCCTTTGGTAATCAAATGGCTTTACCATCTCAATCCTGACCCATAGAGAACCCCAGCTGGTGAACAGCCATATATGCTCAGTCTAGCAGCTGACAGATTCCTCGTGGATGAACAATTCTTCCTATATCTTTTTCCATCTTTGATCAAGAGTGAAGAGGATGTTTCTTCTTTTCAGGTTTTGAGCAAAGTTGTGCTGCTACTTCTTTTCATTCATGAGCAGTAGCAAGAAGAGAATCCTCAATTATTGAACATGAGCAGATCAACTTGAATCAGAGTTTCATTGGCCAATTTGGAACAACAGTTGTGTTTCCAGCTTAAGTGTTTATGGTAATAATGATGCTGCTTTCTTGATATCTTAGTTGATTGATATCTTAGTTTCTTCAATTCAAAGATTTTAATGGTGTTTGTTTGGAAGTTTGATCTGGCTAGTTCCTTACAAGAGGTTGTAGAAATGACTGACCCTTAAGGTCGATTTGCGGGGTGTCATTCTCAATTAGTGATATATGTGTTCCAATATTCATGGCTTGATGCCCCATTCTTAATAAACCCAGACCCTTCATGACTTTTTTCCTTATTGGATAATTCAACTTGCAAATGCTTATCTCGATGATGCATTAGAGATTAACATTATGGTATTGATGTGTAATTATACTATCATACCATATTAGACGTCCAAATGGTGAGAGATACGGGTTAAGGATACAGGGAGTGTGTTACATGCATGTTGGACTTATCTGCGAGAGGTTTTTAGTCCAGTGATAACAAATAGTGCAATCCGTTCATTGATGAAGTGGTTTGTCAGGGTTATGGTATTTGTCAATACCTAACTAGAAACTAGGTTTCTTAATGATATTATGGATCTATGATAATTAGGTGCTACCAAACTAGAGATCACACGAATTGAGATATTGTAGACTCGTGACAATTAAAGCCACAAAAACTTTATTGGTGATCAAGTGTGCTATTCCAATGACAGTCAGTGCACCAATGTCTAATGGTGTATTGCATGTGTCATTATGAACCACATGTGTGACCTTTTAGAATGTTGACTTTAACAAGAAACTAGAGATCCAATATTACACCCAAGGAACCCCCTTAGGTTAAGAGAGAGAACCTCAATCTTCAAGCAACCCTTTCAAAATGATTGTAGGTGATCCACCCAACTTAACGTGTTGAGCATCAGCCCACCCTGATAATTTAGATGGATGTTTGAGATAATGGTTTGACACATCTTAGAGACAAACATAAGATGTTATGGTATTTTATTTTTTTACCTCCTTATATTATCATGTTGTCAGATTCCAATTGGAATTTTTGGCTAACAATCCTTCCTCTATTTACCTTAGTTTCAACAACGGTTGGTGTTTATGCAACTTTGGTTTTGGTGATCGCAGTATTTACCATTGAAGTTGTAATTATGCATCTATTGATCTAACATTAAGCGATATCTTGATTAACCTCCAACAGAGTGTATCAAGCCAAGTTTCTCAATCATCTTGATCTAAACATGACTGATGAACCAAGTCAAAATCTAATCAAGTTTCAATGGAAGGAGAAAAAAGCCAAAAAATAATCCAGTATTATTCAACATATGGCATATGATGCAAAATTAAACTAAGGCAAAGGTAGAGAAGCAACCCTATATAACACACGTAAAATGCTATCAAATTACTAATCTATTTGTTGGATATCTGAATAGTAGGTCAATCTCTTACCTTACTAGGTATCATATTTTTGTTAACTCTACGTCTGTGATAAATGTGACCATAATAAATAGCCTGTCCCGTCAGAAGCACTGTAGTAGCTGTGTACAACTGAATATACCAATAAATCAACAATATAAGCAATAAGGATGGGCAATAACTAAAAGAAATTAAAGCCGATAATCTTACCAGTGCCATGTAGTACTGTGTTGGCAACTGTAAGAAAAAAAACTAAAGATTAGCAATTCTGAAAAATTGCATATAGCTTCCATCAAATTTAAATGACACCATATATGGTAAGAAGTGACCATGTGCAAATAGCCACACGGTTATCAAAATTGTGATTCTTCACTTGGCACCTCATCATCCAACTAACTAAATTTGCTTAGACACCCGATCCTATGTACAACTATAATTGAGTTAGGATTTCTTTTGGTGATTTAGATCTTCACAACATTAACTTAATCAAATATATTTGGTCTCAAGATCAGTTCCAAGAACCAGAGAAGAAAAGCATTTGCATGTTTAAATATCACAAAGGGTCCGATTCTGAATAGCTAACATTCACAGAGAAAATGAAAAAGCAATTATCAACCATGAACCATTTGGAAAATCCAAAGATTTCAAAAAATAAAATTTTCGTCAAACCTTCAAGAACTTACTTTTCTTTCTTTTTAGTGTCTCCTTCAGCAACTGTGCCACTTGCTGCCCGGAAAAACAAAGCTTACTCTGTAAATTCACATGAAAATATCAATCATTTTCAAATACAATTTGCACAAGAGAACTTAAAACAACTGGAAAAGTGTCCTTAATCAAAGAAACTGCATATGGAAATAAGCAAGACTTACCAAAATAAAAACTATAAAAGCATCATATAGTGTACATGAGATGATGTGGTCCAACAAATATTGAGATCATTTAATGAGAAACACCAATCAATGTGTAGTTATTTTTATGCTTAGAAGTATGAAGAAAAAAACATAAGATATCAAGTATTAAGAGCACATACTAGAGAACATTGCATTCTATTAATAACCTTGCTTGGAGGTTGATCGAAGATCTATGTAAATGTTCCCTATTGAAATAAAAATGCCTGAATTTCAATTGTAGATGTGAAGATCAACAATTCTTATAAATTTTAGTTGTAAAGAGAAATTCGAGTAAAAAAGGCAGAATCATCGATCTCAAAATGTTCCTTCTTTTATCCCAATCATGAACAACGTAACCAGAAGAATTCCACATTATCATTGATCATTACAACTTGTATAGATACATTTAGGTTAGTATCCATTTGATGGAAATAAGATTATAATCTGTAGAGGAAATAATAATATCCTATCACAAGAAACACAATGAAGCATCCTTACATTCCCTCAAATGCAACATTTCACCTTTTTTCTCTGAATCATAGAACAATGAACATAACTAGCAAAGGTTCATAGAACAATGAACAATGTTTTTGATGCAACATTTCCCTCAAATGCAACATTTCACCTTTTTTCTCTGCAACATTTCACCTTTTTTCTCTGAATTTCACCTTCTTCATGAGGTTCCAACTGGAGATGGTTTGATGTTTATATTTGCAGATGAATATCAACAAACAATATCCAACCGTATACTTAATTTGAGATATCTTCTGTAGTTATTTAAAAGAAAATAAGTTTTTTGCAAGAATATCAAATAATATGAAGAAGAGTTCAGTTTAATCATCAAATTATCACAGACTACTGAACAAATCTTTTCCTCATTGTCCGAGCCTTGTATTATGAGTACGAGTTATGCACATGAGGTATAAGAAAAAAAAGAAGTAATAATATAAGTGTATTCAAAAAAGAAGAACTTTAATTATCAAAATTTGAGAAAAAGAGAAATATTAAAATGTTAGAAAATTATAGATGGCAATCGCTTCAGTGACTGCAAAATCTAATTTTAACTCAGTAGAAGAAAAGAAGCTGCGAGCCTAGTCTAGCAGGCAAAAGCTTAGAGATAGCCACAACGAATGTCCAAATAAAAAACAGGCTTTAGGATTTGTATTCAATTAAAGTCGCACAAGATAACATCATTAAATATGCATTCCAATTTCTACGATTCAACAAATAAGAAGATGATGAACGGACGCCATCTGAACTTTGGTGTGACGAGATGCAGTATCGAAACCCAAAAGTTGAACCAAAATCAAAGAGAAAAATAAAATAAG
>JBBMKF010000105.1:888445-900039 GCA_037834155.1 Curcuma caesia
CAAAAGGTTTGAAACTTGTTGGCCTTGCTGTATTTGTTCTTCACAGATGTCAGCACTGCAGTGGGATTCATTCTTTCTTTAAACTTGTTTGGATTGAACAAGACATCAATTGCAGACTCTATAAATTGAAAGCTAAGTGAAAAGAGACCATTAATCCGATATATAGTTTAGTCTTATCAAACCAATCCACTGGATATATATTCTAAACTTCCGTAGAACCGGATCGGCCACTTCAGAGATTGAGTTCATAAGACTGATTGAGATTTATCATTTTTAAAATAGCTGAAGAAAGTAGATGGCAGCACAAAGGACAACTCTATAAATTGATAATTAAATAATGTGAGGTACCAAAACCTCATTCAATTCCTGAAATGCTTAAATCAAATCTCAACTTCAACCACCTTCGACGAGATGCTAGTGTCTCTCGCCTGAGTTTGACTCACTTTCCATCGAGCTAGCTTCTTTTTTTATGAGTTCTGATGCCAAAAGAATCATCAAAATTGACCTTTAAATGAGACATAATGGTGATTTTAATTTGCTTTGATTGACCGAGAAATTGTCCTTGGTCAACCAGACCGAAGGAAATTTGATTCAACGATCTAATCTTGGTCCACCTCAAAAATGTTTGCTTACTTTAGCCGGTTTCACGAATAAAAACGGATAAATTTTTACTGTTATAATATAATATTGATTAGAAATTAAATGTTCTTTGATTAATTATTATAATCTAATATTGTTAGTGATGATCAAAATTGAAGTGTTCTTAGTTATAATTTCATAATTATTATAATAATATTGAAAATAAATTATATTGAGATAGGATGAAGCGTTATTTTGATGATTCTAATAAAAAAAGAGTTTTCTTTGAGTTTTGCCCAATAAAAATTGCTATGGAATTGGGCTACTATCTAGAATTTGTCATCTTTGTCAATTACCAACCTTCAAACATAATATTTTCTTCCATCTACTAACTACTCTTCACAAGGGTTGACTTTCAAGATCTAACAACCTATGTTTATAGACAATCTAACTCCTAAATGACTAATTCATGATCAACTATAATACTGAAATAACTATCTAGATAATACTCTTCTTCTACACTTTTCTAAAAAAAAAAAAAAAAACAGAATCTGTCATCCTAGCGGTCTCACACGGTTGGTCTCACGACCATCTATAAAGAGATAAATCGAGAAGTTGCAATTGACCACAACGCATACTCTTCTTCTACACGCTTGTAAGTGTAGAAGCTTCATTCATTCGAACCTTACAATAACAATTTACCTTAAATAAAATCAAACATACATAACAAACCTTTGGTCTTCATGATGATTTGATGATCGTCAAACTTGAATCATCTAAATAAACCTAAATATATACATAAGTGTTCTGATTAGATTTCGAGGACGATCAAGACACCAGTCAATATTATGTCACCTCAACCGTTCCTGCCTTTCTACGCGCTGAGACTTGCAAATAAGGACTGAATAGAGGATTAGGTGGGTGTCGGAGATTCTCGGTAGGCCACTCCAACGCTCAAGTCAGTGAATACTCGATCAAGAGAAGAAGAATGAATAGTAGTGATTGCGGGAGTCCAGAGAGAGTTTTCATATCTGAAGGGGAGTTTTTATACTCACATGGAGGAAGTCGTGTATCTGACATGAGGTGACTTTAGATTTTGATCATATAAGTTGATAAATAAGAGAGTTTGTTAAAAAAGAAGATTATCGGTATACGATTGATCAAAATTTGATGTGTATGCATATGGAGGTTTGAATGATATATTTATTCAAGTGTATGGAGATTTATTGGATACTTACAATGAAAAAGTTTAAATATGTCATAGTTGATTGAACATTTGATGGTTGAAAGTTTAACAAAATTTAGCAAGTAAAGAAGTCTAAGAAAATCACAATTAATAAAACACTTAACAGTTGAAAGTCTAATAGGAAATTGATAAAGACAAAGTTTAAATGAAACATAGAGGATCGGACATTTAGCAACCATGAAGTCTAAGTGAGTAAAAGTTGATTAGATATTTGATAAAAGTAAAAGTCCCAAGAGGTTATAGAGGACTAAATGTTAAATATTAGAAGAGAAGTTCAAATAGATTAAAGAGGACTGAATGTTTGACAATGATAAAATCTTAACATATCAAGATTGATCGGATGTTAGATGAGATAAAAAATTATGACAAGTCAAAGTTAATCGAATGCTAAGCGGGTAAAATTCTAATAGCTTGAAGTCGATCTGATACTAAGTAAAGATGAGACCCTAGTAAATTTGGATTAATAGATATTAATCATACGAGAAAGTTTTAGAGACATGAGCCTTTGACGATGCATGAATTCGGTGTAAATAAAGTCCTTTAATTTGACATAAAGGAATTCGGTGTAATTAGAATTTCAACACTGTGAATAAGGTTTCAATTATAGTAACAATTAATTAATGAATAATATCAATTGAATGCTACGGTATTTCTGTTATAGTATTGTATAAAGTATTATAATTTTTAGTATCCGAGTGCTACAGTATGAAGTATTACAGTGTTTCTGCTGCGCGGTAACGATTGAATGTTACAAGGATGACTGCTACAGAAGTAGGCAAGTGCCATAAGAATAATAATCTATCGATGAACGACGATGTTAATTGTTACACTCAATTGATTTGAAATCAATCGATTCGATTGATGAATACTAATGAATCAAAAGTTTATAAATCAACTGTGATATTTTATTTGAACATTAATCGATTAATAAACAAAAACAATCAGAATCGCTAAAACTGTTTTGCAAGTGCAATGATTGATAAAAATCAATCTTGACCTAAAGACTACGAGGAAGCTTCGTGGAAATTTTCAAAATTGATTCTTGAACGATTTAGATGATAGTATCACTATTGCTTTTTTAGACTGTAAGAGACAAACTAAAACTGCAAGCAATTAATGATCAATTTTATATTTATTTATAAAGAATCAGTGTTATAAGAAATTTCTCGTCCGTCTTCAGAAGAGGTCTCTGACGAAAAGAAGATAGTAGACTATCATTAAGATTAGGCCGTATGGTAGAAATTGAGAGTTCCAATCTACTTAAAATCTTGATTTGTTATCATGTGTTTTACTTTATTTATGTTTTTATTTTGGCTAGGTTAATATCTAGTAGACAAGCATGAGATCTAAAACGGAAAAAAAAATGAATCGCTATTCACCTCTATATCATCAACAGATTCTATAATTTTATTTTAATGGTGCGCCTATTATGCTCGTGTTAAAGAAATATGACATTTAATCAAACATAATCATAAGACATCCTTCTTGATGCATGGTAAAAATAAATAATAAATTAACTTTTAAGTACTAAATGTTTTTAGCTAGATGCTATTTTAATCCCACCATGTCCAATAACGGGGTTTTATATAAGTTCAATCTCACAATAAAAAAAGTATTATAAGCCGGAATGTTGGTTGGTTGGTTGGTCTTGTTGGGGCAAACACATCAATCTTCGAATCCAGTCGACGGAACCAAGTAGATTTGAAAGGCTAGTTGAGTAGGCTAGCTGAATCGTATGCAATATTAGTCGAGCTAATCGAGCTACCAGCTGGTTCAGCTAAATTGGTTCGGTCGATCCAATTGCTCTAGATCTTTGTATGCTAAGTTAGTCAAGTTATATAAAACATTTCATGTAAAGTTATTCCTTAACAATTCTCTATAATATTTTCCATGTCTCAAAAATAGTTAATTCTATAAATATTATATTTCATGAATGAAAGTAAAAGTTACTCGTTCTTAATTACTCTATCACCTATTATTGTAATTATATTCTCTAAACAGTATAGTGATATTTCATTCCATCAACGCACCATTAGATTAATGCATTTAGCAACAATATTCAAGAATATATGGATGCATTTATGTTCACATACTAATTAACTTGATTATGATTAAAACACACGAGGGATCCATGGTCGATTTATCACAACACAGACGTACATATTATAAGGCGGCAGCAGCATCATATCCTCCTCAGTTACTACTGATGAGAATTTAGCTGCCATCATTCCTTTTTATTCAGTGCACGCATACCACACGCTATATATATCTATATATATCTCCCACACACACATAACATTCATGGCTTCGTAGATAATTCATGGGAAATTTGAACTTTCACCGACCATATCACCGACGAGTTTAACAGTTGCAAGGGTTGCACTTGCAGCTGGATCCACACTTGCAGCCTTCATTCTGATGGGTCGTCGGTGCCGCGACCATCTCAGATCCTTCTATGTCACTGCATATACAAGAGGACCATGCATCTATATATCATCACCAATTATAATTAAGAAGTACTTAAAATTAACCTTTCAATTAATTAAGGTCTATAAAGGGGATCTATCAAGCTAAGGGGAAATCAAATTTAATTACCGATCACCTACCTCTTTTCAGGTGCAACCCCAAGGATTAGGGTTTGAGAGGTGGTTGACTTCTCTTCCAAATCAGGATACATCTTGCATCTACATGCACAACAACGAAAAGGTTATAATTTTTTTTTCACATAATTAAAAAAATATATCCAAATTAACATTATGCAAAGAAGTTATAAATATACGTACCCTCCACCGCAGTTGCAGTTGGATCCGCAGTTGCAATTTCCACCGCAAGACATTTTGTTTGGCTAGCTAGCTTGTGCTTGGATTGCAAAGAGGATGTGTGAAGAAATTTCATAGAGATATGACAGTATTTATAGAGAGCAATCAATTCATTGTGTCTTCCGTCCACCTGTTATCTCATCTAACTGCCAATTAAATTTCATTTCCTTTCGTTATCTAACTTCACATCGTATTTATAATATATACCATTTTCCATGTCCAAACAATAATCCACCTTGAAGTATATGATTTTATTTGGATTTATTGTAATCTAAGTCTACTCTTGATGTCATAAATTAATCTTAATTATCTGCGTGCATGATATATAGGTGCATTCTTGGAAGATGAGACAAGCAGATTAATTAACAAGGATAGACGGAGAAGTTATCTGATTCTTAATTACTTGAATTATTGATATAGTTTGATATCGTACATTATTGTTTAGGATAAAGGCACCTTTCAAACGGGATTTCGTCAAAGATGCTTGCATCGTTTGCATGCGTAAAATAATCCTGCACGGGACGACGAAACAACCACGAAATAAAGACATTTGGTATAATTAAATAAAGTCGATTACAATAATATTAAGTGTTCCGGCTAGATTCCGACGACGGTCAAGACACCAATTAATATTATATCACCTCAATCGTTCCCACCTTCTTACATGCTGCGACCTACAAATAAGAACTGAACATAGGATTATGTAGGTGCCGGGGATTTTCGACAGGTCACTCCGACGCTCAAGTCAGTGAATACTTATCAAGAGAAGAAGAATGAATAATAGTGATTGCGGGAGTCCAGAGAGAGTTTTTATACCTGAAGGAGAGTTTTTATACTCACATGAAGGGAGCCGTGTATCTGACTCGAGATGAGCCAATGTCGTGCATTTAACAGACCAACTTTGCAAATTACTGACAGATATGCGCATAAGATGACATCTAGGGGACCATACCTGCATGCCACCTCATAACCACCTTCTGTTTTAGCCATGCGGATTATTCTTGCCTTTTTGCTGTGAAAAGAAGCAGGCGAGGATCTAAGGAACCAAGCCTGACGACCTAGTAATCGTTCTTGCCTTTCTGATCCTGATCGCACGTGTTATTGCCGTCTAGCACCGTAGATAGTTAGAGGGGCTCATGTCTACAGGTAGAGAGACCCGAGCTAACTCGGGGGTCAGTCGAGTAATCGAACTCTGAAGGGGTGAGGCGACTGAGCTAATGGAGTGGCCTGTTATGGTTGAGCGAACTAGCAGAGCAAAGGCTAATCACTTAAAGAGTAAAGCTGCTGAGCCGAAAGAGGAGCTAAGCCCTTGGGAACCAGGGTTGCCGAGCCAATATGATCCTGAGCCCTTGAGCAGCAGGGACGCTGAGCTAGTATGAGATCGAGCCCTTGAACAACGGGATTATTGGGCGACAGAGGGAGCTGAGTCCTTAGGGGACAGGGTGATCTGATCTGACCGAAACAATATGAGGCTTAGCCCTCGAGCATCAGGACTGTTGAACCGGAAAGGGAGCTGATCGAGCCCTTGGGGGACAAGGTGATCTGATCTGATCGAAGCAGTATAAGACTGAGCCCTCGAGCATCAGGACTGCTGAACCGGAAAGGGAGCTGAGCCCTTAGGGGATAGGGTGGTCTGATCTGATCGAACCCTTACGAATCGAAATTTGAAGACCAAGTCAAGTTAACAATGGTGGGATTGATCGAATGCATCGGTCAACAAGACTAGGCCTTTGACCTTATTTCTCCATGTCATATATATTCTTGACCTAGTCGGGGCTTTCACCGCCAGGTAGGACCACTGGGTGTTCGTCGTATCACGGGCTTCCTCGACGAGTCTAGTCGAAGGAGGCATTTTAGCAGATTGACTAGACAAAGTTAAATGTTCGATGGAACATTACTTAATTACTCTAATTTGACGAGTACTTAAAAACATAGTGATAAGGGGTCGGCCGGTTCTGACCAGGGTTAGTCGATAACTGCCGACCTGGGATTGGGCTTAATTTAACGCGTCCTTATGTGTAAGAGGCGTCAAATCCAAGGAGCGTATCCTCGCATTAATGGAGTTGGTGTGCCATGGTATCCGTACAATCCAAGATGACGTCATTCGTCAAGGAATGTCAGACTTTTCAGGAGGCGGATAAGACACTTAATCAGCTTCAAGGGCTGACATTAAATGTGAGATGAAAAGGCGGAGAGGGGTTAAACCAATAGGATTGATTGGTCGTGCGGCAAAGATCTCACCGTGGAGAAGTAATGACCTTGATCAAACAGTTTGCTATACGACCACGTCTCTTCAATGATACTAGTATATATAAGGGGAAGTGGTCGTTGTCGAAGTTACTGTCGTGATTTCTAACTTTTCCGACTCTTTTGTCTTGTTCCCCTTCTGTTCTTTTGCGACTCCTCACCCTTCTGCTTTTATTAATGGCTGCTCCCTCATTTTGGTATGAACTTCAGAGCTCGGCCCATGAAAGGGGTGATGCCAAGATTCTACGCTTTCAATATCATATCCCCACTGACCATTTTAATTACATACCTTTACCTGAGCATCGCCCTCATAGATCTCGTCCGGGTTATATTACTTGCTTTCTGAATCAAATGAAAGGAGGGCTCAGGTTTCCTCTTCCCCCTTTCTTTCGTGACTTGGCTGTCTTCTATCATATAAACATATGCCAACTTACACCCAATTCCTTCCGCCTGATATGTGGCACCCTCATCCTGTGTCGCTTATATCAGATCCCTTTGGATGTATCCTTGTTTAACACCCTATTTTGCCTGAAGAAGGCTGAACACAGGGTGTTTTATTTTTCAGCTCAACAGGGATATGCCTTTATGGGCAAGTACCCCGATGTGGACAAGGAATGGAAAGAGCGATTTTTCTATATTTGTCCTCCAACTCCTTACGTCTGGCCAACTTATTGAGCCTCAAAGCTACCCCCTTTGCCTTCGTTGGGTTAGTATAGGTCGTCTCATGTTTTCCGAGAGACAGTAGCACTTTTGGAAGTTTTAAAGTTCAATGTCAACAACCTGGTGGACAACGAAGCGCTGATGTATAGGGCGGGTCTGAGGCCGATCGTCATGCCCCTGGAGGGGAGACTGAGTAAGATTCCCTATGTCTTTTAATGTTGCCTATCCTGTCTGAGTAACTGAGTGTGTCACCACAGGTCGGATCATGCTGGACGCCTCACTAAACAAAGTTTTGAAGTGGGACAGAGCCTCCCGGACGAGCCTTTGGGTCGAAGGAGATGTTGTAGAGGATGAGGGGTCTTTACCTTCTGCTCGGTCGACCCCTACTGACTCTTCTCGACCTAAAGGCAAAGGACCCAAGCAGAACCAACAACTGCCCTGCCCCACTTCGGGGCAATTGAGGATAGCCGACCCCCCCGCAACCTTGCCTCACAGAAGGAGCCGCCCGGCTCCGGGGTGCTTCCTCAGGCGCGCTTGTTATATCTGAGCCGCCCAGGAAATGACTACATATTGAAGGCCCCTCTTCCCCCCGCGTGAGTCCTTCCCGTGCTCTGGACAAAGGCAAGGAGAAGGTGGGAGAAGGTTCAGGAGACCCTAGAATGAGGGAGAATATCGCTACGCCTCTGAGGTACGACTTGCTATTGATTCTGGATAGTACGTTCTCGCTTGCTACCAGGAAATTATCCGTCATGTTTATTCAGGGGTGATGAGAGCTTCAGGGATCTGCCTGGGAGCTTGGCGGAGCGTTTACTCGCATACCAAGAGAACGTACTCACCCAGCTTAGCATGATGGATCTGAGCCAAATCCTATGCGAGACACATATGAAGGTCGGTCATAGGGTAGTATCTGATTCCTTTTTGTCTTTGTAACACACTTTTTTGTTTATAGGAGGCAATGCAGCAGAAAGTCTTTTATTGGCATTTGGTTCGGGTGGAGAAGCGCAATGCCAGCCTGGAGAGCCAATTGACTCATCTTCGCAATCAAATGGCGCAGTGGGATTTAGCCACCACTGGTCCCTCTGAAAGCACTAACAAGGTCCGGGCTGAGCTGGCATCCTCTCGGGAAACCCTAAAAAAGACCGAGGCAAAGGCAGAAGAGTGGCATTTAGAGGCTCAAGGTCTTTCATCCCGGGTTCGCGAATTAGAGAAGGAGCTGGAGAGGGCGAAAGCTGAAACTCGCCAACTTCATCGCCCTGGGAAGGAGGTTCGTGGGATTCGCAACGAGACGGATCAGGATCAGGGTGCTTCTGGGATTCCTCTTCCAACCACCGAAGCCCAACTTCAATAAGAGAATGAGCAGCTATTTGAGGTTCGGGCCTGCGAGGCTCGGTTGACCCCTATACTGGAGCGTCCCATAGTGCTTTGGAAGTCGTGAAGGCTGAATTAGCCGACTTCCGGGTTCGTGAAGAAGCTCGTTTGAACACCAATGGGCGTTTTTGTCCTCATAGGAGTTCTTTGATTTGCTGGCTCAGCGCACTGGGAAAATGCTAGAGTATGGGTTTAATGGCGCTATACGTCAGTTTGCCAGGGCCAAATTGATAACTCGGGATAGTGATCTGAGCTTTTTGGATCTTTGGCGAGTATGAGATGAGCTATCGTCCGAGGTCTGGAGTGACGCTGGTGAGAGGGCTGACCCTTCTCAATTTCACACTCAAGCCCTAGAACCAAGAGCTCGGGTCATATCTTCAAGCACTTCTACAGAGGATGAAGGACAAAGCTAAAGGACTGTTTTCCTTTTTCTTTCTTTGTACTGGGGACTAACTTATCTATCTTCTTCTTCTTTTTTTGTAGTCAAGATTGATCCTCCTGCGTTGATTGTTGCCAAGTATAGCATATACTTTCTTTTTTATTCTGGGTCGATTCATCGCTCCTCGAAAATATTTACTTGGCCATTTTCTGAGGGAATTTTCCCGACCCCTATGGCGATTAAGAGAATATTCTACCTGACTTAGGTTATGCGAGCCTATGCGAGACACCGAGCCATTATGTTATCTTTGTGATGGATCCATAGAGGGATCGACGTACCTAACTATCCCCGGACAGATACATACATTAGATCAACTCATGATTCTTAGGGAAAAATGGATTGTTCGTATCCCTTCTGGTTATGACTGAGCGTTAGCTAATGGCAGGCTATCATAAACTGGGAAACTGTATTTAATGGTTGAGATGTCTAATCTTTCTCGAGAAGGGGATAAGACATATTCTAATGATGACGAAGGCGTGCGGCTTCATTTATGGGATCCGTACTGTCAGATCAAACATCCAACGTCATGGCGCTTTTAACGGTGGCAATGGCGGGCCCATTTTGCAAGGTACGACTGAGATCGCTGCGGATGTCGTTGGAGGGATAACAAATGCTCTCACGATATTGGTTGAAGGTGCGACCCAATCTTGGCCGTGAATTTATAACCATCCTCATCCAATGGCTGACAAACGCCTCTGGTAAGTTCCGAGAAGTTTTGCCCTAGAATATAAAAGGGGCCATCCTGTAAGTGATTACGTTTGTCTTTTCGGAAGAGTTGAGTTTTTATCGCTTGATTTCTCACTTTCCTCGTAAGTCTTTGTTACCTGCATTTGTCATCTTTCTTCACATTTTCTATGGCTCCTAACCATTCTTGGTACGAAACACAATCCACTGTACTTGATCCTAATGAGCTCCAATGCCTCCGCGATCGGTATCACATTCCAGTCGACCACCTCTTGCTTCTCCCGACCCCTGAGCAACGGATTCATGAACCATCGCCCAGCTATTTTACCTGTTTTCATGGTCAACTAGCAGGGGGACTCAGGTTCCCAATCCCACTTTTTTTTCAGGACCTGGCCACCTTCTTTCGTTTTAGCCTTTCTCAACTGGCTCCCAACTCCTTCTGCATAATCTGTGGGGTGAGCATCATCTGCAACCTTTACCATATCCCCTTAAGTGCATCTTTGTTTCTTGCTTTGTTTGGTTTACGACGGGCCGAGCGAGGGATATTCTACTTCTCAGTCAGACAAGGGTGTACGTTCTTAGGCAATATCCCTTCCTCACACAAAGGCTAGAAAGAACGCTTCTTTTACATCTGACCTCCTTGTCCCTACCCTTAGTCCGCGAGTCAGGATTTTACTTTACCCCCTCTTTCCTCCATTGGGCAATATCATTTGTCATCGGCTTTTTTGAATGCCACCGAGACCCTGAAGGAAATGAGGTTTGATGTTCATAAGCTGATTAGCAATGAAGCCCTTTTATATCGTGCGGAACTGAGCCCTAAGGTGACTCCCATGGAAGACCGCTTATATAAGTCTAAGTTACTGGTCCCAGCAATAGTCTACTGACTAACTTTGTTTCCTTTTGCAAACCAAGTCATGTATCGCGCGTCCATGAGCAAGGTTATCAAGTGGAACCTGGCGTCGCTAGAGGGCATGTGGGCTGAGGAAGAGGCTACCGAGGCAACAACTTAGGTCGCTTCTGACCATCCTGTAGCTCCCATGTCTCTATCTACCTATTCCCCCAACGCTGAGCCACTGTCTATCCTTCTTCCTCCTAAAGAACCGAGACTTGTTCTTCCGTCCACCGAGACACCCTCCCTGCAGACAGGTGAGAGATTGAGTGGTCCTTCTACGGCCTGAATCCGTCCTTACAAAGGAAAGCATCACTCCAAAAAATCCACCGGGTCACCTTTCGAGCCTCACCGCTCAAAAAAACGGAACGGGCAAAAAGCGCAAGCCAACTGGCTCCTTCTGCACTTTCATCGCCTCCCCCTTCTAAGAACTTAGAGCCAGAGGTGGGGGAAGTTGCTGAGGGTTTGGGGGCAGCATGGTCGCCAGAGCTTGCCGCATCTCCCATGGCAGACTCCCTTCCCCTAATTAGTTCGGAGTCGTCCTCCACCATCTCCCTCGAGTTCTTGCTGCTTCTTTTGAGAAATTCAATCTTTTTAGGGGAGATCCACGATTCCGTGATGTGGGTGTCAATGCTATCGACCGTCTCCGCGAGTATCAGGAGA
>JBBMKF010000105.1:914584-926986 GCA_037834155.1 Curcuma caesia
ACTTATTTGAGTATGATCATGCATTTTAGTAATCCTACTTAATCAACAGGCCCACAGATATTCACTTCCGTCATATGGAAGGGATAGATCCTATCTACATCACTCATATCCCTCTGTATAATTTATTTCATACCCAGTGATTGACTTTATAGTCCACTTTATTACAGATGACGTTTGTCGATACTAAAGTACACAACTCCTTATGTAGGGAATCATAGTGACTTCAGGTCTAATGACTATTTATACTAATAGTCACTATGAAAATGTTTATAACACTAATATAACGATCCATGAAATATTTTCATTGTGGGTTAATTCAGTACATATTCTCTAATATATACCCATGTGTCTGTTGGTGCAGTCTTGCCCCAAGCATCATTGAATTTTAATGTTTGGCTAAAATGAGTTTAAGTTAGGCAATGTTGGTGATTTAACATGTATGATTTGAGTATACAAGAAAGTCCAGGTTTGAAGACTTGGCAAATGGTGAAGTCCCGGAGGCGCGACCTCTTAGCAAATGGTGAAGTCCCGGAGGTGCGACCTCTTAGCAAATAGTGAAGTCTCGAAGGCATGACCTCTTGGTAAAGGTGAAGTCCCGGAGGCGCGGCCTCTTGACAAAGGGAGACTTAGCATGACGAAACTGAGGGAAACATCTCAAGCAAGTGCAAGGAAGGGCACGAGGCTTATGGAAGACATTTGAAGGCTTGCGTCAAGGCTAAGGGATGAAGAAGGAAGCTGAAAGGGGATTTTCAGCTTGACCAGTCGATTAACACTGCCATCAGTCGACTGGTGACTTGATCCAGAACACACAGAAAGATTGGTAGAGTGATTTGCTTGGACCAGTCGACTGGTGGATGGAGCAGTCGACTGACAGACGAACGTTGAATTGACAGCTGGAGAATTAAACGTGAATTAATTAGCCGTTGAAGTCCATCAATTGACTGCTCCCTGAGTCAGTCGACTGATGTCAAAAATTTTATAAAAATACAATTTGACGATTGGAGAAGCAACTGTTCACGTTCTTTCATTCTTGCACGAACTCCAATCTTTGTAACTTGCATTCCTCTTCCTCTAAACTTCACTACAGATATTGTGAAAGGAAGAGATCGGTTTGTAAAGGTTTCTCCATCTTCAAAGAGTTCTTTGAGAAGGAGAAGTTTTCATAGTGGAAGGTCGCTGTCTGTGTGTGGATCCTTGAATTAGTCACCTCATAGAGGTGGATACCAAGTAAATCGAACGGATTAGCATGTTTGTTTCTCTTGCTCTTGTTTTCTTTTGCTTCTGTTGACAATTTTACAGGCAAGATCGAAAAATACTATTCACCCCCTCTAGCGAACACACCGGTCCCAACAGATGTCGTTTAAACCTCAGTCTACCTTATCAATCATTTACCCACTCTACTACTTCAAAACAAAAGCCCTTTGGAAAAATTTTACAAGCACTCTCCAGATTACTTATTCTTTCATATCTTTGGTTGCACATGTTATTCTTAGTTACAACCTTACTCTAAACACAAGTTAAACCCTCGCTCTCTTCAATTTGTTTTCCTTGATTACAGTAATTTGCATCATGGGTATCGTTACCTTCATATTTCAACTGGATGGATATATATTTCTTGATATGTTACTTTTGATAAGTCCCTTTTTCCATTTGCAGTTTCTACCTCGACCACTTCTTTAGATAATCAATGCACCTTTTTATTTTCACCAAGTGGTATACAAGAATCCCCACAGATTGCTCCAATTGAATCCCCACAGTTTCTACCTCGTCTTATTGTTAAAGGCTTTAGTCAATAACCATGTATTGGCTTTAATGACATTTTTAGTCCAGTCATCAAAATTACAACTATCAGACTGTTACTATCTATAACTCCAATTGACCGATATGACAATTAGATATTTCCAATGCTTTCTTCATAGACACCTTATAGAAACTATTTTTATGGAGCAACCACCTAGATACATCCACCTGCAACTTCCAACACATGTTTGCCAACTTCAAAAATCTATATATGGTCTTCAACAAGCACCTCATGCATGATTTCATCATATAACTACTTGGCTTCATACTCAGAGATTCTCTGATTTAAAAATGGACTCTTCTCTATTCTACACATGCAATGAGAAATTTTCAATCTTTTTTTAAATTTATGTGGATGATATTTTAATAACGGGGAGTGATTAAAAAGGCATCACTACTTTCCTTCATCAAGAGTTTTCTACTCATGAACTCGGCAACACTCGTTTTTTCCTCAGTATAGAGTTTCTTCCATACTCTAAAGCAAATATATTACTAGACTTCTTCAAAAGACAAAAATGGATGGTGCATGTCGTATCTCCACACTAATCATTAAAGATGATTTTACTGCACCTTCACCCTCCTCTTCAATGGTTGCCCCTCAGATCTATTGAAGCATTGTTGGTGTCTTATAATATATCACCATCATATGATCTGATATTGCTTTCGCTATCAATCGTGTCTGTCAATTTATGCATTCTCCTACTGGCTATCTCAAAGACACTATTTTACATGCTCTTCTTTGATATCTCAGTCCCCTCGAGAGTTGGTTGCATATAGTGATGCAAATTGAACCAGATCTCCTAAAGATAGATGTTCTACCAGTAGGTATGTCATATTTCTTGGGTGAAATCTTATTTTCTGACTTTTAAAATAGACAACCAACAGTCTTTCGCTCAACTACCGAAGTTGAATATAAAATTATAGCTAACACAACATCCAAAATTATTTAGCTACAATCTCTTCTTTTATAATTATATCTATCCTCAACCACTACACTCAAAATCTAGTGTGATAATTTTGGAGTGACTTATCTTGTGACAAATCTAGATTTCATGCTCATATAAAGCATGTGGAGATTGATTTTAATTTTGTTTGCAAACGTGTGACTATTCGACAACTTTTAGTTTTTTACATCTCTATGAATAATCAAATTGCTGATATATTCATCAAGCCATTATCTAGACAACACTTTACTAAGTAATCAAATTCAAATTTGGGCACTCCCTTGAGTTTGCCGAAGGATAATGATAACAAAAAAGACAATACTGGATAATAATCTCGAATTAATTTCAATCAATCAAAATTTATCATATTTGACATCATAATCAAAATCGATATGAATCGATAGCAAAAGATAATATTTTTTCATATTTATTATATTCATTGCTACGATTATAATTATTACGATTGTATGTCATATTTAATCTTTCCATTATTGTTTGGACAACTTATATAAATAAGGCCTTTGGTCTCGGTACTAAAATGATCCAGAAATATTATTTCTCTTCTTCTGTCCTCTATTTCTATCAATATGTAGCTCTTATATAAATAAGGCTTATTGTTTTCCCAATAAGGTTGAATCGGCTTGTGCTTGCTTAATGGCTCATAGGCCTAAAATGAGCATAGAATTTCTAAAGAGCTTAGAGGTTTTTTTTTTAAAATTTTTTTAGTAATTCAGATATCAAGTTTTTTGAATCAATTAATTTTAGAGATGATCGATTCAATCCCACGAAAATTGTTCATTGGCCATAAGGGTAAATCGAGAAGTACGAATGGCGTATAACTCCGTAGCCAACGTTCTAGGGTTGTTCTCCCACTAGAGAAAATTAAATCCTGTGGTACACTGTAGTTGATAATCAATTCATGAATATCTAATTAATTGTAGAAGTACTTTACCGTTACATCATAATCCCAGAGGCACAAAAGAGCTTAGAGTGCACTTTGGGACAAGGATCGTTGAGTCATTATAGATGCAATCGTGAGATCATTGATTTGATGGCTTGAAGGCTTAGTTTGAGGTGAAGAAAATCAAATGACATGGAGTAAGTTTGGGGAATTGGGTGCATTTGCATTATGGAAGACCTAAATACATAAGGGCTTGAGAGATTACGTGAGTGAAATATAATCTTACTTTAGACCACATCATCAAGGATAATGCATTTAACTAGATAGAGCTAATTAACTAATGACTTGATTTAAAACCTTTGATTAGGGAATTGTTGATTCAAAATTGTATTATATAACTTAGTTCGATTTTGAGACTTTGGGTGCATATGCAAGGAGGTAAAAATTGACTGAAAGAGATGTCACTAACAAAATTTTAGTTGATTTAAAAAACTAGAGCATTAGGCTGATGGGGAGTCATTTAAATGCAAAGGTTTGGTAAATAAAAATATTTTTATTTAAGCAAAAATGAATTGAAGGTCCCATCTACCAGAATGGACAAAATATATAATTGTTAGCCGTCTAATAATCATTTGTGTTTGATCAATCAATTAGAGTATATTTTCAATAGATTTGAAAAGTAAAAATGTGTCTTATAAAAGTTCTTTGGGGAACTTTGATTTTGAAAGACTCCACAAAATATATTCTTGATACTCCAAAGGATTAGATAAAGTTGAAGGCTTCAACTTAAAATCTTGATAAGATCTTTCTTCACTTTATGCTAGTAATGTTTTAAAAGGAGAGTTTCAATTGTAAACATTCCACATAGAGATCATAAGAGGTTTACCCTATTACCCACCTATTCCTTCTTCCCTACCTATTCCTTTTGGTTCCTTGTTTACCATCAAAGGAAATGCACAAATTTGTGTTATTTCAGTTGTGCTCTTTCTGTAAGTGTTATCACAAGTGTCTGTTTCCTCGCATTGTAGGAATCTCATAGTTACTCCTCTCCAAGTAAACACAACCTTAGGATTACTTCAACAACAAGAACAAGAACAAGAAGCATGGATCCTCTGATAGAACTGCACAAAGTGTGTAGATGAGCTCATGGTTTGGTGCAATACTGACAACAGAAATTAACAAATAAGAATACCAGCCATTTTAGCTTGATTCCAACTGCTCATGTTTGTAACATCACAAGATAAGATGCCGAATATCATCGAATAAGAAATGCAAAGGTATCGAGCAAATGTCTGGATTCCAACCACTACCAAAAATTTTTCTTACAGATTGAATGAAGAAATTTAACTGTACAAGAATGCACATTGCCATCTCTAATGCCAACAACCCTTGTTTCGGTTTAGAGCCAAGACAGATGGTGAGGTTGACATGGGAACAAACATTGACTCGATGATCGACAGAGGAAAAGGATCTTGGTTTTGGGGGGATTTATTGCAGAAAGAAGAATAAGCAACGACAGGAACGAGGCTCCAGTTTGATGATGATTGTACATGAGGGCTGAAATGAATATGATTACTGCAGAGGCAAGTGTTTATCAAGCTTCTGCGAGAGTGCTGAAGTCTAAGAGAGAGAAGCAGAAGAGGGAAGAGTTTGAAGTGAGGTCTGAGCATGGACTAGGAAAGACTGATTCGGAGTATCCTGAAACATTTGAACAAGACCAAGAAAAGGGGAGGTCAGATGTAATGGACAGTGTGATGTTCGAAAGGCAAATACCAGTGAAGGGATCGTTTTCAATTCCTGAAAAGAATCCAGCCGCAAAGATGTTGGTGCCGACCACATTTTTTAGTGTAATTTGTTGGATGACTGGAAGAGCATCTGGATTATACTGCTCATCGGGATGGCGGCTAGAGTTACCAGTGAACCAAAATGCCTCATGCACATTCTCCATTTCCACGTTCGATATGACGATGTTTTTCATGAAGCCACCACGCCCGGGGGCGGTTTTGAAGTTTATTCCGGTTAAAGAGTTGCCAATGTATAGATGCTCAACATATACAAGTGAGATTCCACCAGACATCTCACTTCCAAAAGCAAGTGCCGAACCGAGAGGTGTCTGCAAATGGACCTTTCTAATATGGATGTCGGTTGAAGGTGTACTGAAAGTGATACCGTAGTTGTCCCAACCACTTTTAAGAGAAATGGCATCATGTCCAACTTCGATACTACTGTCTTCAATACATAAATTTGAGCAGGAATCTGACGAAAGCGGATGAAAGTTGCATCAGCTAAATATCAACAAAAAGATTAACAAAAGAAAGAAGTTTTGACTGACATCGGTGCTTTAATTCAACATTCGATAACATATTTGATTAGAGTAAATCAGATTATCAATTTTGTGTCTCGAAGTCAAGTATCAGCTCTAAACCCTAAACCTTTTGAATGCAAAAATGTTATCCTTCTCTACACCCATCTATCAATGGATGTAATAAGCAATACTTCTACTTAAATGCAAAAGTTCAATTTTTATCCAGATAGACAAATTCAACATCGACGACTAGGACAGCAGAACAGCAGGAAGATATGCACATAAAAGAAATTATTACCTGGGACTATGCCATTAGTAAATGGAGAATCAAATGAAGCATGGATTATTATGTTCAGGATCTCGACGTTGCTGCATTGTACACACAAAAAAAGGTTTCTTGTTAAGAATTTAAATTTCATGGGATAATATCCACCCAAATTTACTTGGAAAGACTGAAAAAACAAGTAGAAATTTTTATAACATGCCTACAGTAGACTGGATGGATGCTCCATGCAGGAGAATTCAAGAAGGTTAAATTCGAAATGACGACATCAGTAGAGTTCACAAGTTCGAGAATATGAGGCCGGCTATAGTTCAGAGTTTGGGAGTTTAACCATTCCCACCAAATAAGACCCTGCCCATCAATAGTTCCGTTGTCACCTGGTAAACATGAAACAAAGGGTGTTACGCTGAAACATAGATTATAAACACAAAATTGGTACATTATAACATATCCAAGAATGCATGCCTGTTATCACTACGTCGATCAAGTTATACCCATTTATCAAGCTACGATGCCGTTGCCCTGGAAGATCTTGCCCTTGACCATAAGAGGGTAACGGTTCTATGATAGGCCATTGAGACGAATCCTGTAAGGGAAAGAGAATAGTCTTAGGTGATCTATTCAACTACCTTAAATGACACAAATCTAACATGACACTAAAATCGTGATATCATCCAATGCTATAAGCGATCGATTTATAGATGAATATGTGCATATACTAAAGTCACAAAAATGTGTGGGGAATATTAGTGAACACCTGACTGCCAACAATTATTGCATCCTTCTCCAAGAAGAGAGTAAGATGACTGATTAGGTTGAAGCTTCCAGTGAGCCATGTCCCTTTTGGAACATAGAGCTGAGCGCCTCCTTTATCAGCGAAGGACCGCAAATAAAAGACAGCATTTTGGAAGGCCACCGTGTTCAAGGTTTTACCATCTCCGACCGCTCCAAATTCTGTTATGGTGACACTGTGTGGCCTTGGATTCAAGCTTCGTTTGTAATTGCAGTAGCCCTCGGCACCATTTCTGATGCTGTTGTCGGCATCAACCAACACTAGTAGTAGAATCAAAATTGCCTAAAAACACAAAGAGAAGGGTGATCAAAATTTGGACCTTGAATTATTAGCATATGTCCTTCGAGGTATTTGCTGCAAAAGAATGTGAAAGTAAGACTAATAAAGAACAGAATCAACATTGGTTCTTAGGCAATCACACAAAAACAAATTAAAGCTTTTAAAATTGTGACCATAAAAAGATGTAGATTGAAATGAAGAAGATCTAATTCTTTGAGTAATACGAGAAAGTCCTAGAAGAAGCCCATATCCTTGGAAGAAGTTGGGAATTCAACCAACAAAGATCTGGGCATTGATCAAGAAACAGTACGGGTTCGTGAGCAATATGAACACGAACAGAAGCTTTGAAAAGGATGAACTAGTGGATCTCAGATATTTTAAACTTGGAAGGGCCGATAAAACCCTAAGAAGAAAAAGAAACACAGATGATCCAAATGACCACTTTGTCAATGCCGCTTCAAAATTGGAACTTTCCACCTCAAAAATGGAACTCCTGCACACACTGCAGTTTCGAAAAAAACCTACACAAAATGGATCAGAGAAGAAGCAAGAACCCCACCACTCAAAATTCACAAAGCACACCAGGAAATTCACCAGGAAAACAAAATTAAAAAAAACGACAAATACAATAACGTACTTACTAGCCTCTTCATGAGCCCCCTCAAAGAAAGGGGAAGGAGAAGGCCCTTTGACCAAGCTGTCGCAACTGGAGAAGCCCGGAGAGGAAGGGAGGAGGAGGAAGCAGGGCAAGGCAATTATTGAGGCTGGAGAAGCACAAGGAGGAGGAAGAACAAGGCGACTAACTCAACTCAACTCCCTGGTTTATAACTTACAGCCCTCTAAAAGAAATAGAGAAACAAAGGGGTTAAATCGGTAAAAGATCCAAGCATAGATTTACCCCTATTGCTTAGATTGTGGTGACGTGGACAGGGGAGAGGTGAGCCAACGGTGGGTGTTCGCGGCTGGGGCCCTCACCAACTAGCTCATGTCAATATTACGGTATGAAAACAAAAGGCAAAAAATAAAATAAAATAGTTCGTATGAAAATGAGCAGGTGACAACTCATAATAACACATCAGTGGTGTGATTATTTATTTATTTTTATTTCAGGAATATATTAATCATTTATATATATTTATATATTAAAAAAATGAAATGGAAAAGAAAGGAAGGAAGGGCAGTAGGCAAAATAGTCTGAAGGGATTGAGTGGGCCAATCAGGAGAGAGGGGCGGGGCCAATTGGTGCATGGGACAGCGTGTCCCACGTGGTTTGACAGGAAGGCAAGGGCCCCACCTTGAATTGCGCCGGAGCCGCCCGGTTCAACTTGAAATTAGTAAATGATTATTTATTTATATATATATATATTTGTATATTTTTCATTTGCATATTCTTTCGTTTCAAAAATTTAATACAAGTCAATAGTAAATTATTTTTCTATGGTTACAATTAATTATTTAACTGCTTAGTTTATGCTTATGTTTGAAATAATTATGATATACTATAATAGGTTTTAAATTAGGTCAATTATACATAAACTAGATGGGATAGGTGAACTGTTCGTGCTAATCATTTAGCCCTGTTAAATAAACTAAATAAGTTAATCAAGTTAAGTGATCGGATTGATTGAGTTAGGCAGATCAATAATTCTAACGAATTATTAATCATATTGGACGAGCAGGTAATGCTACTAAAAATCTAACATATATCGATCAAGTCAAGTGAAGAAAATAAATTAAGAAAGCTAAATATGATCAAGATAATTAATTACAATATTTTAAGATAAGAGAGTTGGTCAAATTAAAAATTAACTTCATTAGAACTCTTTAATTTTGTAAACTTAAAAAAATAAAAAAATCTTTGCAATCCCACTTTAATTCTTAACAAAATAAGAGTTTCCTTTTAATGATTTTGAAAAAATAAAAATAAAAACTATCCTAAAACTTTTTGCTCAAACTCTATAACAAAAAGAATATCATTTTATTATTATTCTCTTCATTCTAGAATTTAGTAGAACAAATATTTTATATGTGGATTAAACGATTAGGATATTTTTCATTTTAATTTTGATTTAAATTTATTCAGAAGATATCTCTATTACAAATAGATCGTGAAAGACGAAAAGGAAGATGGTGGAAGATGCTCATCTTTTAGAAACCCCATCTCGTTATACTCCGTCTAAAATCTTTGTATTATCATTGCCACCTCGATAAGTCATAAAAAAAAAATAAAACACATGTAGCCCTACTTGTTTCACTCCTAGTGAGGAAAGAGAATGAACGAACGAACGAACGAACGAACGAACGGACTTGATACATATATGCAGCCTTTGTTAGAACCTTGAAACTCTCTTGTTGATGGTGAAGCATTTTGGTTGGTTGGTTGGTGGGCATGTGGACAGCTCCTCCACAATGACTCCTCATGTGTTATTGTCGCTAGCTCGATCCCACCCCTGGCCCACTGCCCAGTAGTGTCTTAGCTTGCTGTTCCTCTTTGTCATCTCAGTACTAAAATCCAATCATTTTGGCCTTAGCTTGCTTTTGCATGCTCGATCGATCGATCGATCGATCGACCACACACCCGATATAATGGCCAATTGGGCATCCATGTGTCAACCCTAATTTAAAGCTTTGGGGGCTATAATTATATATATATACTACGTACGTACCTTTGGAGTTAATTAGTAGCAGCTGTTGAGGTTGATTAGTTAGAATGTTTAGGAAAGAAGAAAAAGGCAAAAAGAAGAAGCTTCAAGAAAAAGAGAGTCGATGATCATCACCTTCGTCCGTAACATCTCGACTCTTTTGTTCTTTATGTTTAGAGGATCATGATGCTAGTCGTTATCAAGTTAGTTACGTTCCTTTAGTTATTTATAGATGAGACTTGTTTTACTTATTTCTCTATTGTTATTAATTATCGTAATTTATTGAACTGCGTAGTTAATTTTTCATAATACCAAAATACATAAACTAATTTTATATTTATCAAAATACATGTATATTTTTCATTAGAAAAATTATACGCTACATGAAAAATGTAACATAAAACTCAACATGGCACACTCAACTATATGGATGTGGGCTCCACTACATGGATGTGAGATCCACTGCATGCAGTGTGTCATGTTGAGTTTCATGTTATATTTTTCATGTAGTGTATCATTGCTCTTTTCATTATATCAATAGTGATTGCTCCTTTATCAGTAGTTGACTGACTGTTATGTATTCAATCTATTATCTTAATTAATTCTGAAATTTACTGTAGACGTCAATCGACTGTTAAATTTTTTATCTGATTTATCACAGATCTGTCATCATCAATCGATTGATTTGACCCATCAATTGACTATAATAAATTGAATATCTCAACCATATCTGAGAGTATGATTATATTTAAGAGGCGCAATGAACTTAATTTAAAGTATATGAGGTATTTAAGGTCATCAATGAGTTTTAGTCAAAATTCACTAATAGACTTACAATGTTTAGAATTTTAAAATCTAAACTTGATTTGGACAAGAGAAATCCTAGAAAATCTTTAATAGTGTTGGTGAGTGAATATGACGTTCTCTAATGAATTCATGACAAAATATCTCAAAGTTGTACCAATTTAATTTTATTAACTTAGCTCTTTATTTAGATTGTGAAATTCATGTATAAGGGCATAGTTACACTCAAGAAGATGCAAAGAGTGTAATAAACTTGATTTGAAGCGTTAATGAAGTACTTGAAGTCTTTAATAAATTTTGATCAAAATTTACCAATGGATCTATAGTCTGAAATTTTAAAAATTTTATATGGTTTGAATTAATAATCCTAAGAACTCTATGATAGTGTTGTTGAGTGATTATAATAAACCTAGGTCAGCTTGTGATAAAATATTTCAAAGTTATATGAATTTTAAAAACTTATAGCTCTCAATCTAAGTCTAAGGGCATGATTATATCCAGGAAACTCCTACGAGTGTAATGGTTCTGGTTTAAAATGATTCTAAGGTTTCTAAGGCTATCAGTGACTTTTAACCAAAACTCGTTGATGATTTTAGATATCTCAGAAACACTTCAAATTAAGTTATTTGCACTTCTTGCATTCTCCTGAGTATAATCACGCCCTCAGATATGGATGTTACAGTCTAAATAGAGAAGTATGAATTTTTAAAATTGACACAGGTTTGATATATTTTATCATGAGTTCATTAAAAGATCTAGGTCTATCATACTCACTCACTAATACTACCAAAGAGTTCTTAGGATTCCCCTAGTTCATATCATATTAAGATTTTAAAATTTTAGACATTGTAAATTCATCAGTAAGTTTTAATCAAAATCTATTGATGGTCTTAGATACCTCATAAATACTTAAAACCAAACTCATTGTATTTCTTGCATCATCTTAGTGTAGCCATGCCCTTAGATATGAATTAAAGTATTAATTAAGGTTGAGACATTAAATTTATTATAGTTGGTTGATGAGTTAAGATCAATTGACTAATGGTGATAGATTTGTGATAGAAAGTTTAACAGTCAACTGGCATAGTCGATTGATGCCCACAAATGGAGCATAGAAAGTTCAAGAATTGCTCCTGGGATATATCTGAGTTGGTTACTACGTAGCAGACTTGCAGAAGAGGACAAGGATTCGAATCCTGACGAAGCCAGGCAATACCCTCATACGTCATGACCAACTGCAGTTTCTCGATTTATCTCCTCACAGATGGTCGTGGGGCTGATCGTGTGAGGCCGCTAAGGTGGCGGATTCTACCTTTGCAGAAGAAAGTTCAAGAATCAATTGGGTACATAGCAATGTACTACTAATGAAGGAGCAGTCAACCCTTGATAAAGGAAAGGTACAATAAGAAATAAATGTATTTTGATAAATATGAAACTTGAGTAGGTGTTTTGGCATTACGGAAAGTTAACTATGTGATTCAATAAATTACCGTTGATAGTATGAAAGAGGGCATACCGTGTTATAAATTTATACCCATTTAAAGAGTGTAGGATTCGTTGGCTGAAGTTTTGGATTTAAGACCACCATTTCTCAAAGGATTTGGACTCGAAGGCTTAACGGCTTTGTATATGTATGTATCTAGCTATTTGT
>JBBMKF010000105.1:936393-976571 GCA_037834155.1 Curcuma caesia
CTCAATAAGGCTTAGGAATCGATTTTCAATGGATGTGAAATACTCCGTTGATTGTCTCACCTCCTCATACAATGGGCTATTGGGCCAAGGTAAAATCCCTCACGACTTATCTCCCTTTTAGATCGTTTGGGACAGTACTGAAGGGGCCTCGAGATGAGTATATCACTTTTTACCATAATTAAGCACCAAATAAATCTTCTTTTATCATATCATGATATTTTGATGGTTATGTCCTCTGTTTTACCTCATTTTCATTTAACAATTTTAATTTTATTTAACATAACAACAAAGGTGTTATATGAATACGACATAAACAAATCAAACGTTCATAAGTAAATTTGATGTTCAATTTAATAAAAATTTATCTATACTCCTTTAACATGCATAAAGTTAATTAAATAAATAAGTTTGAACTCATGTTTATTTAATTTGTTATTATTCTAGAATAACGGATTATGAATTATCCGTGAATAATAATTATAAATAAGATCCACAAACAAAATAAAACTTTTAAATCATATTCATCAACAAAGTTTTTATCAAAATTATAAATAAAACAAAAAGTTCTTAAAATGACCAAATAAGATTATAGTTTACTAACAACCCAAACAAGTTTTAAAATATAAATACTTTAAATAATAAAATAAACTTAAATTAAAAACTCAACAATATCTAAACTAACCAAGCTAAAAAAAGAAAAAAGAAAGAAAGAAAGAAAGAAGTAAACCAAACTTGAATAACTATTTCAACAATTTAATGAATTTTAGATTATCTTGGCTTAACCATATAAAAAACTCAACAAGATTTAGAGCCCTAGTTAGTAGATTATGATACAAAAATTCAAGTTTTTGCTAATATATATATATATACTGTCTGATTCTCCATTTTATTGACATTCCAAAACTACACGAGTAGCAGCTGAAGCTTACACACCAGAGCTTTGTTCTGTTTCATCACATAACAGAGCAAGCGTTGGCATTCTCTTCGCTGAATATGTAATAAGATCCCGGCGACGCCGTCGAGTACACGTAGCTGCCCTGCTGCACCGGCGACGGGTCATGGCAGTACGCCCTGCCGTGGCCCATGCCCGGCTGCACTGAGCTATAGCTCACCACGTAAGTCGGCAATTTGCCAGCCAAAATATTAACCGCTGGCGAGCTCACAGTCCCTCCGGCCTCCACCTGCGCGCCCGCCTCAGCTTCGTTTCCGCCGCCGTTGCTATGGCTGACCTTCTTCCCCTTTTTCTTCCGGCCACCGCCACCGCCCCCGCCCCCGCCCCCGTTGGCCGCGGCTGGCTCCGCTCCACCCTGCTTCTCCAGCGCTGGCGGAGCGGCTTCGGGCTTTCCGGGAGCTTCGCTCGGGTTCTCTTCCTCGTCGGAGGAGCTTCGGTCGCCCTCGGGCTTATGCGGCGGTGGCTCGTTCGCCGGGGGGGCGTCGCTGCTGCTGTTCCTGTTCTTGTTTTTCTTCTTCTTGTTTCTTTTCTTCCTGCCACCTGCGCCGGCGGTGTCTTCGAGCGGCGTCGGCTCGGGCCAGAGCTCCGCGTGCTTCCCGGTCTTGTTCAGCTTCTTTATGAGCGTCTCCGCCGCGACGTTGCAGGTCACTACCACCTTGTGCTGCGGCAAGTCGATGCTCACCCTGTAAACCCCTGAGAAAATTTCTCACAACTCCACACATCTCAGACCATAACTCGATCGATAATTCAACAAGGAAAACAAAAGGAACAGTAACACCCTTTTCTACCTTCGATGTGCTGCAGCACCCTCTTCACCTCCCTCTTGCAGCCTTCGCAATGGATGGAGACCTTCAAAGCCACAGTCTGAGTCATCACCAACAAACAGAAGTTAGGTCTCGAGGCATCAAAGGGAGCAATCAAGAGCAAGACCGATGAAGCAGCAACCTGGTAGTTGAGTGGCTCAGGGACCTGCTCAGCCGCTGCCATGAGGAGAAGAGCAGTGGAATCGATCAAACCTCAAAGAAAGAAGGAAAAGAAGAAGATGAAGTAGAAGAGGAATAAATAAAAGGGAATAAAAGGAAGAATGTGCTCGGTTTCTGACTCGGTGCGACATGGAGGCGGCATATTTTCAGCACTACGTTGCATGAGATCTATTCATGAGGACCACCTCCCGTTGCTTTGTAATTTTTATTGGTCAGTGATCGATCAGGAACAGTTGCTGATTTCTAAACACTTGAATTCTTTTTCACTGCCTAATCCTGAATGATTCTTATTGTCCTCGTTAATCACATCACTTTGATTACTTTTACTGAATGGTCCCGACATGAATGAGGCTCATTTAATGCCCGAATCTCTTGGAGAAGAAGAGTTCGTCCTCCTCTGTTTTTACCAAAACTTATCCTCTGTCGCCACGATACAGAGATGAAGACATAATTGTAATTTTCAACTTTGATAGGATTGGAGAATCCACCACTTCAACAGTCCTACACGATCAATCTCACAATCATTTATGAAAAGATAAATCAAAAAACTACAATTGATCACAACAGAAGAGAATATTATCTCAACTTCGTCGAGATTCGATCCTTGTCCACTTTAACAAGTCTCAGTAACCAATTCAATCATACTTCAAAAATAAAAAAAATACACATTAAGATTCTTTCAATCCCACCCCATTCAGGTGAGTGGTGATGGAATATATGTGGGGAAATTAATCTCCCTAAAATTTTCAAAGAACATATGTGCAAACAGTCCATGGTGATTGTCTTTTTCTCTTTTGTTTATCTAAAATGATAATAGTAATAACAACAAAGAGGATCCCTTTGTGAGCGATGATACATTCATATTCCCTTCCCATATGTTGCTGTCGCCTCTCGTAGCATCTCTTCTCGGCCAACAGCAGCAAATTAAAGGAATCGGCTTTTGAAGGAAACTGTCGATGCTAAATGGCCACTGGAGATCGACATATATATTATATTCCTCATATATTCCACAGGATTTATCAAGATTTAGTGCACACCAATTAGCTTGGTCTCCAGTTGCCACCAGATTTATGCATTAATTACTAGCCTGAGAATAATGACAGCAGCTAAGAAGAATCACTTTAATCACAAGTTACTACAGGGAGTCATCATTAAGAATGGAAATAAGTGTTTCGTTTCCAAAGAAGCATGATCGTTAATCAGAAAGAGCAAGAAAGAAAAGATCAGGAGCGCACGAAGACAACTTTTATATCTCCATGGCCGCACAAAGCTTTATAATTTAAGGGATGTAAAACAGGGCTTCCACCAAACCTGTTCGTGGTATTCACAACAAAGTTATACAAATAAACACGGTCGCCTTTATGGCTAACAGATCATGTACAGATGGTACACTGTAACAATGCACAATATTGGTTAACAGATACAGAAGAACTTTTGCCCATACTGGTTAAATGTAAGCCAGAGAACTCCGGTCATTAGCTGATTGGGGTCGACCTCGAGTCGGAGTCGGTGGTCTCTGAATGTTGAGTTCCTACATAAGCCACCATTTCAAAGGGTTAGAATCAATCCAAAGGAATTGTTTGCATCAACAAGATGTAGCATATTACTAAAAAAAATTGGCCTAATAAGGGATAATAATTTGCACAACAGGCGCATGACAATGATTTAAATCATGAACGACTTGATAATAAACTGGTGCCTTAGTCACTAATTACTAAAGCAGCAGTGTGTTGGTCTCTTCAGATTTTGTTACCACATCACATTAAGTTGAAATTTGAATGAACAGCTAAGAAACACAGATCAAGATGGTTGTCCTATTGATTAATAGGTCTAAGCCAAGTTCACTTAGTTAATGATGCATATTAATGGCAGTTTCAACCTGCATCCACGTGTCCTCTAGGACATGCTCAGGAGAAGACTCTGGCGATTGAAGTGGTGGCGGAAGTGGATGAATCAGCTTTGGAACAATAACAAACCCTCTACCAATTACAAGTATTGCCCCAGCATTGTTAGCAGTCCCTGATGCAGATCATGTATCAGTGGGTAAGACCATTTTATTTGCTAAAATCACAGGAGCAAAAAAGTTGAGTGAGGTAATGTTACCGCAATAATTAGTTGCTGAAAATAAGGTGATTAGTTGCCCTTGGGCAAATCTTTCAAAGCCATCCATGACACATTCATGAGCTCTTATTATGAGTTGTAACTTGTTTCTTTTGCAGAACTCAGTGACGCGGTCAGGCTGCAAGATCAGAAACTTATTCAAATAGCATATATGAGAAAGAATCATGGCCAACAGACCATGCACTCTTATCTCTTAATTTTCTTAACAGGCAAAAGAACAAGGATATAAAACCACATACATACATTAGTGCATATCAGTATATGCCTAGATAACTACACGGGATGAGTACATTTAATAACCTTTTGTTGACTGATACTCAAAACAATAAAGGAAAAGCATGGCTACATAAAAACCCAACAAGGAAGACATAACATAGAAGGCCAAAACCAGAAAACCAAAAAAGTTGAAATCCAAAAACACTTCCTAGTTCCTACAAGTAACTGCCTCTGCCAATAAATAAAGATATTCTTCAAGAGTGTATCTACAACTCAACAGACTCCAATCACCAAGGTATTACACGTTGGAAAATTTCTAATATGAAGTATCTGTATGGACAATTTGTCACACACACCAATCTATCCAATATATTTACTCCGGATTGCTGGCAAGTGTATCTAAAATCCGTTCAGCAATGAGAAGTATTAAGTATTTCAAGATAAACATCCGTCCATATACCCCGAATGTGACAAGCCCAGGTCCTCTTGCATTTGGTCTCAAACCCTCTATGCTATCATTCTCTGTGGGATCAGACCTGCAAGTTCAAATGATACATCAAGATAAAAGAATGATAACCTCATAAGTTACAAAAGCATGACAGGTCACGTATTGCAATTGCACAGGAACTACAAATACCAAAGAAGATCCATTAATACAATAGATCCAACATCCATGTTAATAGGCCTTTCAAGCTTCTCTATTTGGTCAACAGAATTTATGGACCTCCCAATACCACCATGCATACAGATAATCTTCTTCTCTATGAGAGCCGCAAGTGGAAGGTAGTTGAAAAGTTGATTAAAGCGTGTCCATGCCCATATCCCGTCACTTTCCCCCTGCAAAACTTTCTGCTTAGCAATTTCTCATACATAATCCAGATACAAATACTAATTCGTCTTCCTACCATTCTCTCAATGCATTCGAGACGAAAACCAAAAAGGGCATTGATGTCAGCTGCTTCGTGGTTTCCTCGGATCAGGTGAATGTTCTCTGGATTCTCTATCTGTATAAAAGATATCTGACTTGCAACACAAATATATAGAGGGAAAACTGTCATGTAATTGAATGAGACAAAGCTTACTTTCAGAGCAAGTAGTAGAGTTATTGTTTCCAAGCTATGCTGACCCCTGTCCACATAATCCCCCAAAAATAGATAGTCTATGTACCTGAAATGCCAACTCTTTATAATGATAGGAAAGGCGAAATGCACTGAAAGTGCAGACTAACACTGTACAAAAACGTGCAAGTTATCCATTTACATTGTTAAATTTGTATTCACCATACTATAAGGATAAGTGCAACTAATTCTAGTTCCCAGCTCTAGGATTAATAGCATCAATAAGTTTTTCCCTGAGTATGTTGTATGAAACAACCAGTGTAAAGCACATGAAAGGACTTGG
Organism: Curcuma caesia; assembly: GCA_037834155.1. NCBI lineage: Eukaryota > Viridiplantae > Streptophyta > Magnoliopsida > Zingiberales > Zingiberaceae > Curcuma > Curcuma caesia. The sequence continues at coordinate 942,067 of JBBMKF010000105.1, forward strand.
AACTCATAGCATAGTAGAACTGACTTTGTCAAGAAACAAGTAAAATATTTATTTCTTCAATTATGTAGATAAAGCAACAAATTCCCAGATGAATGATGATGATGGCACACCAAAGCAGATTACCCACCTATGCCACCTCACAGACTTTCACCTTATTAAATGTATCTCTAATCGGTAGGTGCACACCAAAATCGCCATGCTGAAATCCGTAGTTTATTCTAACTTTGGCTATCATACTGAGCGGGAACCTCAAATATACCAGGATGCAGAACGCTTGTCTGATACCTAACCCATGGTGGGACAAAAAAAATCTGAAATCAAAAACTAATACAAAACTAGTACAACGTTGGCCTAGAATGCTCTTAAGAGTTTCCTGAGAATGCAAGGCCAGGCTTCTAGGATTCCTTTCTGCAGGTTTATATTGTCCTGAATCTACTTTATACCACGGAAAGTTAACTAACTATTGTCTGAAATTCTGAATCAGAGAGTTTCATTTTTATATTAAAAAAGACAAAGGCTTATTAAGCCTACCATCCACCAGGGTGGTAGAGGCAGTGACAATTTGCCATAAGACCCAGTATTGGGTCCCTATCTTGTACTATTGCCATTGCAATTCCTCAATTACACAAATTTTTTAAAAATAAATTAAAAAAAAACTTATTACACCAATTTCTGTATCTTACGTTATGTCTCCAGCGGTCGAGGGAAAGCCATACTCATCAAATAATCTCATAAGATCACCAAACTGACCATGAAGATCACCAAATACTTTAACTGGAGCTTTTAGTTGCAAAACTGTTGGTTCCTGCCTAAAAATCTGTTCAGCAGCATGACAAAGTTCACCAACTTCATAGGAATCAAGGAAAAATCTTCTATTAGCAGGAGGTTTCCAATTTCTTGGTCTGAGCAAAAGTGATATAACCTGCAACAGAAGAATAGAAAACAATATCATTTATGTTGTAATCTTGAAACATTAGCTAATTGTATGCTTGCCTTCTTATGCAACCCTTCGGGAGATTTCTGCCTGTTCAAGAACTTTTTTGGTGGATAAGTTTGTTCAACATTTGTTGGGTACATTCTTCTACTCTCATTCTCAAACTGATCCAGTGAAAGCTGCCTTACAAGCCCTCCTAGGTTGCCGACAGTTTCTTTAGCAACCACCACCTGAAATGCTAGAATAAGGATCACTTCTTTAAAAAATGGTAAAATGTAAAGATGAAAGTATACCGCTCGAGGATGAAGCCGTACACCTGGCTCAAGGGAGTCAGGAACATCTGAAGAATCATCTGCACCTGAGGTTTCATCAATGATAGGAGACTCTGAGTCTCCATCATCTGAGATATTTTCTGCAGATGCTTCCCTTGCAGCCCGCCAGACAGCGCTCACAGCTTCAGCTTCAGCAGCAGAAGCCTGGGTGAGCATTTCAATTGATTTCTGATCCACACTGATAAAAATAAATATTGTTCATCAACTCTCAAAAATCCACTTGGTTTCATAAAATGCATTAAGTACCATAGTAAAAAATATGAGCATCAAACTAGAAAGCTTCGACCTGGCAGAGGAAGCTGAATCTGGCTTCTTATTCAATGGTTGTTCAGCAAACTGGGAATCCAAATTGACATTTTGATTAGGTTTGTAATTTACAGAAGGGACACTACCAGAATTGGACATTGAGGAACTGACTTCAGATTGAAAAGTAGAATTTTCAGCAACCAGAAAATCATCGAGTAGAACATCTGCAAAAGGGTGCATGTTGCAATTTCATAATTTGCAAAGAGAAAAGAACAGACACAAGATTCAGATGTAAAATAATTAGAGACATGATGCAGTAGGATCAAATTAACTGATAGGGTTGTTTAAGTAATGGCATACTAAGTGTAATGTCTTTTGTTTAGAGGCTTTGGTAGGTGGTTTTTATCTTTTTTCTGAAATGCAAAGGCATATTGGATAATGAACTGGACAAGGTGTTGTTTTATGAACTAATCTACTCTGGTTGCTTCTAACCATCCTTTTCTCCAGCCTCTCACCTCACATTTCTCTTCTCCCCTCTCTTCCCATTTCCTCTCTAGTTGTCCTGATGAAACAATTAGTGCAGAACCCACTCTCTGTTCTTCCCTGACTTCTCCTCTATTCTTCCCCCTGATCTTTTGTAGATATCTCCTCTCTTCATCCCTTACCTGTTTCTCCTTTCATGAATCTCTCCCTCTTCTTTTCCTGCATCTTTTTTTTTCATAATTTCCATTTCTTCATTCCTAGCCTCTCTCTTCGTCATTACTGCCACTCTTCATTGCTTTCCTCTGGGTTAAGTCAGTTCAATACTGGGCCCCAAATGACCACTGGCCAATACAATGTTCGGGCACCCTTCAAACCTTATTTAGAATTTTTGGTGTGGTCTTGTCCATAGTTATGCCTTTAATTTTACGATAATTATGAATTCCTCATTATTGGAGTATTTTAAAGCCTAGCAAACCTTGAGGAGCATTTGGAGGTTATGGGAAACCATGTTGCACGAAGAAAGTTTTCCTTAGGAAAATTTTGGTGCCAAAGAATGCTAGAGGTGAGCTTTTCAATTTTTCTCCATAGACCTTTGGAGGATCAAGTGTCTCTTATATAAAAAGTGCGGACATTGATATCTCTATTTGTTATTGTGTTTTTCTCTCAATATATAAGAGTTAAATCCCCTCCGTGGACATAGGCTTACACCAAATTCCGCCAAATTGTTCTTATCTTTCTTTGTATGTTTGTGATATTTTATCAAGGAAGACAAACACTTCATCATGTGCATTTATGATGGGAGATTGTTCCTCATTATAGAAGTACCAAGTTTGGATCTATAAGTGTGTGATTCTAGAAGCACTGAGTTTGGATCGATAAGTGTGTGTTTGAGGCAACAAGAACTAGAAATGTGCTAGAATGGCCTCCAACCTCATACAACAGTATTAGGGGCATTTGTCATCCCAACAAGTGGTATTAGAGCTGAGATTATCAAATCTTAGAGTGATGTATCAAGGACTTTGTAATGGGTAGAGCAGTCAACACAAGAGACATATAAAGCATAGTTATTTAAGGCGTAAGGCGCCCAAAAGCATATAGGTGTCATGGAGCCTAAGGCGCATGGCACAAGATGAGGCGTATGCCTTACCAAAATAAGGCACTCTGGTATAAATTTTTACAATTCAAACATATATAGGAAATTTCTATCAAAATATTTCACTAACAAAACTATAGTGCATAAAATATTAAACAATAATGTAAATATAAAATTCCCTAGCAAATAAATACGTTAGGCACATAATTCAAATTTTAAAAAAACTTCAAATATCTAAATCTTCATCATCTTCCTCAATCATATCATTATCATCATCACCAGATGTTTTAGATTAGTATAACTGAATCTCCATCGATTTCTTCAAGATTGATTTCTTCCTGCTCTCACAAGGCGCACAGGCGCAAGAGGCTCGCCTGGTTGCGCCTAGGTGCAAGCAGGCGAGCACCTTTAATAATTATGATATAGAATATTTGAGGTTGGCAAGGACTTCAAGTATAGAAGACTATGCTATTTAGAAGTTCAATGGAAGTACTGATTTCTCTTATTGAGAATATCAATTCTGTTTACAAGCAAAATTTGTGAGGTACTCTAAGAAAAGGAAAAACTATCAAATACCATAAAAGTGATTGGAGATGATAGATGCAAAGGTAATCAGTAACATCAAATTATGATAATGTTGTTCATATAATTGCTAGTAATACTACAACATGTGTTTTATAGAAATTAGGAGCATATTACCAAATCCATCCCATGAGCTGGATTAGGTATGGAAGGTAACAGCAAAATTTAAACATATCTGAAGGAATCATATGTACTAGTTTACATATGGTAGCTAACAGGGACATCCAAACAAATTCCAATGGACGTGTACTAGTTACACAAAGAGCAATGGTAAGGAAAGTTTTACAGGCAATGATGTTAGCAACATAAATATAGATCCGAGCTCAAATCATCAAAGGATGTTCACAAGACATGTAGTCACACTACAAAGAAAAGCCCAGACAATTGATGCTAAGGATGTTGCTATTGTTGTCTCAAAGGAAAAGAATATGTTGGGACTAGTGTGTTGAGATGGTCGGATAACTACAAGGGGTGAATAGCAATTGTACCTACAAATAAGAATTATAATACTCTTGCTAATATTTTAGCAAGGCTACGAATACAAATTATACAGCGGAAATATATTCATACAAATTCAAAGCATACCAATCTCAAACACAAGGATGAAATGTGGTTCGGAACCCTCATTCCTATTCCACGACTTATGACTAGTAAGTCGCCCCAGTAAGTCATAATCTTTATCCTTTGCAGTGAACTACTAGAGGTGGATAAACATCTTACAACATGAACAATTATAAGCATTTAGAAGAGGAAGACTTAAAAATACAAGGGAGAAGCTCTAATAGAATCTAACCAATCATATTTTTCACCAACCTTTAAGCCACCACCTTAGTCCCCTTTTATAGCATTCAAGTCCCTTTATTCTTCACTTGTTATTTAGTTGATTTGTCGCCAATCAATCGATCTCTTTAGTTGACTCGGATCTCTAGCTGATTAGACTCAATTCTAATATATTGGAACCAGATTAAAATCATCCTAATGATCAAATCTCGCCTAAGTTAACAGTTACCCTCGCCCAGGAGTACAAGTCTCTTAACTCTCACAGCTCACTACTAGAGCTAACCTTCGTAGCTTAATTTTATCACTAGGTCACCCTTTTGGTTGCTCATCCATCAAATGCATTGAGCCCTTAGCTCACTCCACATGTCATCGTTCACGCTTCACCTCCGTAATACACCACCATTTGTCATCAACATTGTTCTCAATGCTCCTAGTTTTGTGATCCCTCGAATGTCTCATTTCATCCTTCTCCAATTTCTTTTAACCTCAAGCCACCAAGCTGCTAACTTGGAAACACCAAGTCATGCTCTAAAGTTGCTCCAACATCACCTCAATGCTTCTCATTCTACAATCCCTAGGTCACCTTGTGCAACCTTCTTCAATCTCCATGGACATCCAAGCTACTGAGCATGTCGCCTTGGACGCGCCAAGTCATCATCGATGCCATTAGACTTTGTCCAATCACGAGCTCCATCTGTGTCTATCAAGTCCCTTCACAATTCAAACACGTATCAAATCATAATACAAAGCCTAACTTAAATTCTTTGCACAAACATCAAAACCTAAAACCGAACCCGACCACTTAAGGCACGATTGCACCAACAGAATATACATCTATAATCTAGTATTTTGATTTGCTTGTGCAATGCGCATTTGCACCAAGAGGAAGTTACTTGATGCATTTGATGCATGTGTGGCCAAAACAATAACTATACAACTAACTCAGAAATCGAGATCTAGGTGAGTCACATTTGGTGACTCTATTTACCTCGAGAAACCCAAGAATCTAATTTCAATGAGTCAATTAGATTCTGACTACTACCACCATAGGGTAGCTAGTGGAGTTCTAAGGGCAACTCGTGGTGGTCTAATCAACACGACAAGAAGGTAGCAAAAGACTAATCATATATCCTAGAACATGTTAGGCAGTTAGCTTGTGTAGAATGCTCATGTGGCACAGTGCATCTTAGAACATCAGATGAACAAAATAATAGATCTCTCAATTATCTATGAGACACAGGATCAAGAAGATCTCCTTGTGTGGTTGAGTTGCACATTGATTGATCAATGGCACTTGGACTTCCCTGAGTATGAAATGTAAGCTAGGTGGCATCAGCATTTGTAGCAATGGAGTAGGCCAAGTGGAGTATATTACCTTGTAGGATTAGATGGAGGCACAATGTTTCACCACAGTTAAGAATGTTGAAAATTGCCTCAACATTAATCATTGTGTAGCCCATTGGCATAACATAGGGCCCAAGCATCCACCTAACCTTGTTTAGGATTATTGATCTGGTTTTTTCACAGTAATAGCTCAAAGTTCATGGTAGTTATGAATTTCTCAATAGTAGAGCATTTTAGACCTAGGAGACACCTTTGTGTGCATATAGAAATTCTGAGAAACTATATTGAGGAGTTTCTGGTAGAGAGTGTTTTGGTGTTTGGGCAGTGGTAAAGGTGACATTTTTCAATTTTTCTTCAAATGTATTGAGAGAAGAGTTTAGGAAGGATTGTAAGATGTTTTGTTCAAGGTGTGAATATTGATTTGTTTGTTTTGTTATTCTACTAAGGAAGACAATGATTTCATCACGCATGAGATTATGACATTTGGCATCGCCTATGAAGTTTTGGCATCTAGCATCTCACATACCAATAGGGCTCCAACCTTATTGGCAGAGGCTAAGGATCAAGCTGAAGGCTCCACATAGGCAGTCAAAGTCATGGCAGACAATCTTAGTGGAAGCTCTGACACGAAAGACTAATTGTCGACACTTGGTAGTTGGTTGCAAGGGGATCATTGCAAGAATTATGCAAGCGCTAGTGGCAGAGGTAAAGATTAAGCATAAGATTCTTGGAGGCCATCAAGGTCATGGTGGATGATCTCATTCTCAAAGAGAGCTCCAATGTGAGAGGAACAAGAAATGCTCACTTTGGGTGATTGAGAGAAGAAGTTTGTAGGATAGTTGATCTCTTGGTCACAAAGTGTTGTTGCAGTGTTAACGAGAACTAACCATGCATGTTCAAGGATGAGAAGGTTGGCAGTGGTTTGTGCGAAAAAGGTTCAGGATTGAACTCAAGGTTGGGACTGAGAGATTAAGATGGATAGATGGACAAAGCTCCGATATCATATAATGGGTCAAATTGATCCTCTAAGTAGTCTCCTTTGCCTATATATTCTTTATCAATATAAGAAATTATACATAGGTCTCTCGTATTATGTGATTTTTCCATTTAAGTCTCTAGGTCCATAATAAAGGTCACAGTACAAGAAAAGATCATTTTAGCTTAGATCAAACTGCGAAACCTCCCATGTGAAATTCCTACAAGAGACATTAGACTATGACAGTTAAATTAGAAGGAAGAATGACAGTCTATTAGCAACATAGGTAAAGTACCTCTAACCTTTTTCTCAATTTTTCTTTAATAGAACAAGTTGAACTACTAAAAAGAATCACAAAAGAGCAATATCCTTCACGAGCAAAATCTAATATTAAATCGAGGTTAGGAACACATGACAGTAATGAAAAAATGATAACAGAGATCATAGCCATCACAAAGGGAACAAAAAAGGAAATTTTATATAAAAGAGAAGAAATGTGACCATGGCCTATATGTGGTCTTATTTAAGACAGACAATATTCAACTACTATATTCACTTATAAGCTGAGTCATCCATCATTCAGAATAAATGACTAGTTACACAGCCAATAAATAATTAAAGCCACAAAAGCAATAGATTCCAGTTTACCTCCCTTTAGACCACCATAAACATATACTTGAGTCCCAACAGAGGCCAATGCATGCCGACACCTGCGTAGAAGTTCTAAGCAACCATCATGATCAGTTGGTGACTTATGAGTCCGAGTAGATGTGACAATTCCATTTCTGTCCAACCACACCCCAGCAGCAGTGTCCAGAACTGCAAGCAAGAGTATAGTTCAGGAGTCTGGGAAAAAAACAATTTCCCAGTTATGGTATAAGGTAATCAATTCTTACCAGCAATGGAAGCTTCACCTTCAACATTTCGTCCTCCCTTGAGAGCACCACCAGTAACATGCAATCGAGCCCCTACAAAAACCTAGAACTTGCATAGTCACTCCAACTGAGAAAGAGTGTCAAAAGTCTTCAAGATGGTAAAAGCATGATGGTACCTAAGTCCTATCGAATGAAAAACCAAAGAAAAGGAAAGAGAAATTATATGATTACTTTGAAGGAATTGACCTCAATGCTAGGCTATTTTATTTCATAAATGATACAAAAGAGTTCAGTAGGGTGTTCATTTATTGCATTCAAGAGGCCTAGTCTACACAAAAAATACTAATCATAGAGAAAATAAAGGAAATAGCAAATTCTAGAGCAAATAAAGGATGAAGTTAAGTTGCATAACCTAGTCTAAATGGAAAAAAAAGGACAGTAACTTAAACTTCATTGTTCTTTTTTATCATTTTTTTAACGTATGGCTTTCATAAGATTCCATCTTGTTAATGACTATCTGAAATGCAACTTGTGCCAATTCTTCATCGAACAAAGATGGGCATGTCGAGACTTTCTTTGACGAGTGTCTTGCACTAAGGCTCCACTAAGTGGATACAAGCATGTTGAAACTTTCTTTGACAACAGAATGTCATGCAGTGAATCTTCATTGAGTGGCAAGCAACTCAAACATCCTTTGTTGAGTTTCACGCACTGAGTATTCATCAAGTCAAGGTGAGCATGACAATACTTCCCTAGGAATAAGAAAGCATCATGAATCAAGTCTTCATCCAACGAGGATAAGCAAATCGAGACTTCTTTTGGATTGCATCTTGCATCGAGCCTTGATCAAATGAAGGCGAACATACTGAGACTTCTCTAGGGATGAATGAAGATAAGAAAGCATCTTTCGTTGAATCTTCATACGATGGTGTAAGCACACCAAGACTTTGGGGTCAAGTGAATAATATGTGAGCATCTTTAATCCAGTGTTCTTTGAGGAGCGGTTAGCATGCCATTATGCCAATTTCTTTTGAATTGAATGTGGATAAAAAAATAGTCTTGCACCAAAGTCTTCATCGAGAGGAGATGGGCACAGCAAAAATTCATTTGAATCAACCAATGGCTAATATGTGAGCATCTTTAATTCAGTGTTCTTTGAGGAACGGTGAGCATGTCATTATGACAATTTCTTTTGATTTGAATTTGGATAAAAAAAGAAAAAAATCTTGCGCCAAAGTCTTCATCGAGTGGAGATGGGCACAACAAAAATTCATTTGAATCAACCAATGGCAACACATCATATAACGACTCTTCATCAAGTTATTGTAGGGACATCAAAACTTTCATTAAACTGTTTGGACAAAGAATATCTTGCGTCGTGTTCGTTGAGTGAAAGTAGGTGCACCAAGATTTATTCAAATAAAGTAAGAATAGGCAAATATCATGCGTTGAATGTTAGATATTTTTTTGTCCTAATTAAATTTTTGCATCATGAATTACTTTTTTTTCAAATTTTAGACAATTGATTAAGGAACCAATATTTTAGGTTTTGAGGTTTGAGTCAAAAGCAGATTAGGTTTGGATGGAACCCATCAAGTAGACATGGTAATCAGCATTATATGGGTTTATACCAAGCTCGATTTGGACTCATTTTGACAAGCATAGGATTAAACCAAATTTATATTAGGAATCATTTTTTGGGTTAGTGGAATTTTAGGAGGTTAGGGATTATTTGTATTCCCTCCCTTTCTCTCTCCATGTATTATCCCTTCTGACACTTCTCTTCTCCTCCTCTTGTAACACTGTTGCCCTCACATCCCCTCTCTGCGCACACCAATCACCCTCAACCACTATCATTGACTAATTGTTACTCCCAATTCCCTCTTCCCCTCCTTCAGCAACTTTCCCTCCCTTCTCTCTCCCTTAATCTCTCACAATTTCCCTCTCTATTCTTTCTTTGTTGCTGCAGACTGTCAATGTCACCTACACACCCCAGCATTGATGCCAACGCTCGCGCACCCCAACACCATCACTGCTTGCACACCCTAGAGCCAACGTCAATACTCGTAAGCCTTGCATGTTGAGTCACACCATCGAGGACCCTTTTCCCCCGAGTGCTCTAACCTTGCTACATATGTCGCCTATGCGCTCGAGCACTAGCATCTGACCCTTGCACAAAGCATCGTTGCCCTAACATGGACTGTCACTTCCCAAAAGCAAACATCAATGGTCAATTTGGAGGTGATAAGGATTCAACAAGTAATTTCCTTATTGGTATTGGGAAATGATCACCTAATTTGGACTAATAATTAGGTGTTATTCAGGTTTGATTGATCAAAATGTTTCATATCATTGAAGCACCTACTCTGTTTCATCAATTAAAGAGAATTGCTAGGTAAGAAGTTGTTTAAACTGATCCTTCAAATAGGATAGTTATCCCTATAATTGAGGTATAATGAGGATTAATGGATCAAGACTAAATCCATTAGCCTCCGAAATATTAGCTATGTTTGGATTGTATTAGGGTAATTAGACTAGGACTGGATCCATTAAGCTTGAATTTTGATTATTGTGTTTAGTTTATTTTGAGCTTTTCTAAGTTGTTCATCCATTTGTATTCGTAGAAACACATGCAGGGGAAGCACACAGCACACTAACATTGTAAAGATTTGAATCTTTGTCGATACATATTTGAGGTGGGTAATCTATCTTAGATTCACTTATAACCTTGTGCATGAATTAAGTATGCAAATGAATATTTACGCTGCAACAACTATTTTGAAAAGGAGAATAAAATAACACTAAACTAGTAAAATGGGTTGGTTCTCAAAGAACTAGATTATTGAGACTAAAATAAATGATATTCTTCTATTGTTATTCACATATGGGTTATCATGGGGTAATTTAGAGGGGTTATTTTCACGAGAATGATAAACTTAAATAAAATGTGAACCAAAGTAGAATAATTGTTAGGTAAACAACTATTATAAATATTGAAAATGAACACTAAAAAGTGAATCCGAGGTTGAACCTAATGTTGTACTAGAGTATTTGACCACCCACATTCACGTGGTAGCATGAGTCGTTTGTAGCCAATATCTATTTGCACAAAAGTGTTATATTGTTGTTTATAACTGGTGAGGGCATTAGCCCACATATCATATCATAATCTACAAACCTAACTCCAATGATTCCCTTTCTAGTGGATTTACTGGCGATGAACAAAAGGTGATAGTTAAAAATACTAGATGATGAAAATTAAATGGATTTACTAGTGGAGAATAAATAGTAATAATTAATGGTAATAAATAAATAAAATGATTAATAATAATAAATGGTGATAATTAAATGGCGTAAAAATAAGAGTTGACTTTATATTAAAATAAAATCTCCAACTTAGAACTTTATGATTACTTATATGATTTTTGAACTCTTAAAATTAAAATCCACATACATGATTACTTACTTAGAAATTTGTATTTATTCCCTGATTCCTTAGCCTCTACGGCCTCCAATTTTATAGGCATGGATTGATTTTAAAGCCTTGGTTAATTTTAATCATTATCTAGAGTTACTCAAAGATCCTTGAGAAGTTCAAAATAGGGTATTATTTTACTAGTTTCCTTTTCGTTCTATTCATTTGTGTTTTTGTCATTGTACAATAAAAGGAATGCATGTATATTTTTGTTGGATATCTCTGATTTAACCTGAGTTATCTACTGTTGTTATAATTCTCCATTACCATTTGGTATGTTGTCAAGAAGTAGGGTATGTGCAATTGCAGTTTCTCAATTTACCTCCTCACAAATGGTCGTGGGGCCGATCGTGTGGGGCCGCTAAGGTGGCGGATTCCACCTTTTGCAGAAAAAGAAGTAGGGTATGTGCTGGTAAGTGGAATTACACCCCTAGATAGTGACACTAAATTTGTTCCTTAAGCAAAGATGGGCAATATTGATCTAAGGGTGATGTTGAAGGTCATCAACTAGGAAAGATCTCTTATCTAGACGACCACTAGCCTATTCTAGCAATCAACAAACCTGTGAGCATTGAAGAAGGTGTTGCACTGGCGATGCACTCATTAGAGTGGACTGTATAAGCATTGAGGAAGGTGTTGCACTCGACGATGCACTCATTAGAATGGAATGTATTGGACAAGGATTATCACTTGGTGTTTAGAAAAGAGTGCCATAGTGATTGCACCAGATGACTAAAATGTTATATAGACAACAAAGGCTCAAAGGGATGCTTCAATTCACTTTGTGTACTAGTGTCACAATGGCTATATAGATGAATGCTTTTAGTAACTAGTATCAAAGTCTGCGTCTAACAAGGATCACTTGTATATTCATATAGTAATTATTCTTTATTGTACATCGCGCCCTCTAATTTTCTCCATGCTTCAAACATAATTTAGTTCTGGTGGACCACCTCCAGTGATTGACTGCTCACTACCTTGTTTTTTCTCCCTCATAACCTGGTCTTCTTATCACTGGATGGAATAGCACAATCATTATGATGTAAGATTTACATCTTAATGTCCCATTGAATATGAGCAACAAGCCATTCGATAAAACTACTTTTGTCGAGTCATGAGTTTGGTTAAACAGTTGCAAAAAGTAACTATAGTATTACTATCATGATTTGATGAATTCTGGCCAACTCGCCATCCACGTTATCAAATTTAATGGGTTGAAAAAAAAAGATGAGAACTCCATCTACAAACACCTCTCATGATAAAAGCCCATGGTATGACTTGAACCAATTGTGCTATCGAATGGTGTCTCCTGAGGTTCGTTCGTAGAGGTAGGTTCGACTTTAGAACCATCTGGTGTGTGATGAATTTTTTTTTCTATGATTTTTTTTATTCTTGAGGTTAGTGAACCCTCATAACTCCACAGTGAGGCCTACCTCTAGGTTTGGTGTATCTTGTAGTTATGTACTTAAGGTTGTCTAGTTGATTCTTTATTACTTTTAATGCTTAAGTGATGCTTTCTAAAGAGTTTTGAAATTGCTCGAATTAGGTTTTTGTACTCGGTTCAAGATTTTATATCCTATTTTGCATTTGATTGGATACCTACAGGATTGTGCTAAGATTCCTTTTTTTTCTTTGCAGTGAATCATGCACATATTTTGCACAATATTTATTTTGTATTGTCATAAGAAACAGAAATAAATAAGAAAATTTTTAAAAAGACAGCTGCAAAAGATAGAATCATCTATTGGAGATTATGGCAGGACAATAACTTCAAAAGCTAGCAGTGGACTTATTCTAGCAGTAGTGGAAGTGGAAATGACAACAATGTTGGAAACAAGGTATTAAAAGGCAGTTACAGGTGCTAGCTGGTCGGTCCAGTACCTAGTGCCTAAGCAGGACCCAGGAATTCAATATTAAAAGGAGAATTATATTAAAATTCACGAATACATATATATGAAAATTTGTGTCCTTAATAATCAAAAGGAATTTACAATCATAAACAACAGACTCATAGTTGATAATTTAGCACTAAACCAACAAACAAATCACAACAAAATATTTCATTTCACATTCAATCAAGAAAACAAAAATCCCAAGGTAGCATAAAATCCAATAAATCATAGACAGATTCAAATTGAAAAAAAAATTATACAACAACCACCACCAAGCCTTATCCCACTAGGTGGGGTAAAAAAAACATCATGACTAATTTATAATTACTTCCATACTGTAATTCCAAAATATAAATAACTAAACTGCCTAATTTTTTCCCATAGACTTATCTAAACTAAATGCGAACTACCTGGCCGCCTAAGTAGTCTGCCTAAGCCACTTTCAAAAAGGATCACCTAGTAAGGGACACCTTGCAAATAGGTGAAGTAGCCCCTTGATGAAATTGGCTAAGTGGTTGTGTGCTTTTTAGAACTATGGTTGGAAGGGAAACAAAGGCCAATCAAAGTAATCAAAAAGATCCATAATACCAAGTTGATGGAAACCCAAGTCCAATCAAGATGCAGAACAAGAAAAAAGGAAAGGGAAAATAGTTGATCACTTGAAAGGGATCAACCTCCATAATGCTAGTCGTAGGATATTTTATTTCATAAATTTGGAGATTTCCATAGGCTTTTATTTCTAGGCATGAAGGAGGTTCTTTGTCTATGATAAAATTTGGAGATTTCCATTGACTTGAATCACTTACTGCTGCATGCTGATATCTTGGAGATGGTGACACACCAGGAGCAAGGGTCCACTCCCATTGACCATTTGTATGCATAAGCAGTCCATAAGCATCAGATAGAGGCTGCAAAAGAATTTAGCAGGTTTCTTAACCAGCATTCTCTGTAAAGAAATCCTTTGATTGTCTTGTTGCTTGTAGGTACTTAGTAACAGAAATCACATATGAAAAGCAGACAAAAGAACATGTATCACTTAAAGAACAAACCAATGTGAAATCAAAGAGATAAATACAAGTTTAGCTCAAGTTTCAAAATCTCAAGTCATGCTGGAATTTTGGGCTGTACTAGAATATGATATTGTTTTGGCGCCATATCGATGTTTCAACGTATGGTGCTAATGCAAAAATTGAATGGGGGAGAAGGAATGAAAAAAAGAATAAGAAAAGAATACATCTATCTCCCTAATTCGTATAATTTTAACATTATATTGCATGAACAAAAGCTACAAGAATAACAGCATCCATTAACTTGACGCATTTTGTAGCGTGTCAAGGGGTGTTGAATGTTAGTACGATAGTAAACTCATTGGCATAATTGATACAATAATAAGCGAGTAGTTTCGAGTTTTGATAATTTTTCAGAACAATAGGCTTTGACTGTACCACCCAGTACAGTATGAGTAGTAAGCTAATGCAGCACACCAGCTGAGGTTGGAATATAGATATCAATTATGTCAATTAGTTACACAACTTTGGAAATGGGAATCCTTCAAAGGCTTTAGTGAAATTGTTTGCAAATTGATGCTTAGTGAAGATACGTGGAATCACAATCTTTATAAAAGAATTTCAAATTATCAATCCACCTCTATCTGCTTGGTCATGAAACATAAATTGCTAAGTTTACTCTCAGAATGAATGAACAAACATGAGCTCCAAACATAAATTACCAGAGTTGTTAATAAAGTTCTTTACTCTTTAACTATTATCTCTGAAGCACATTAGGTCATAGTAACACTCAAAAGAATGGCACAACTAGTCCACCAAAAAGGATGACTTGGTGTAGGAAATAATCAAATATTTTATCTTTCTTTGTATAGAGTCAATCATGAGTGCAAATATGATATAATCAATTAGAGTGATTTGATAGAATAATTTATTTAGGTAGAATAGTTTTCTTTCTTTATTTATTTATTCCTTCTTTATTTATTAACTCTCATTGTAATTATAAAAGGGTGTCTTAGTTCATTAACAAAAAAGAAGAAGAGAGAATTTTTCTTCTCGACTTGGTTTATATGGTATCGGAGCGAGGTTCCTCTCTATAAACAAACACCTGTGATTCTTCTCCTCCGAAGACAACAACATGCTCACTGGTTTGACCATGTCCACTGATTCTTCCACTCAACCCACGGATAAAAAAATTCCCATTGTCGTCTCTTCTCTTTCTAAAAGGGGCACCTCATCCTTGCAAATTACGTACGGGCCATAAACTAAACGGTCATAATTATTTGCAATGGCCCAATCCATGAAGATAGTTATATATGGCAAAGGTAAGTTGGGTTATCCTACAGACGATTCTTCTCAACCCACATCAAGCAATGTATCGTATCAGATCTAGCTGGCAAAGAATTCAATCGTGTTTGCCTAGTTGATTAACTCCATGGAACCCAATATTAGCCATCGCTACCTCTGGTTCAAAACGGCCAAGGAAGCATGAGACGCAGCTCCGAAGATGTATTCCAATCTGGGCAATACTTTCCAATATTTGAACTACAATCGAAGCTGAAAGAATTGAAACAAGGTTCAAATTCTGTAACACGGTACTTCTTTGATCTTCAAAATCATTGATAGGAAGTTGCTCTATTTCTTGAAGAACATGCAACATGTACTGAACGTAGTATCAAAATTCTCCACAATATTGAAAAGGAGTGTGTGTTTGATTTTTTGGCCGATCTTAATTGTAATTTGGATGAGGTATGTGGTCGTATTGTTGCACGTGATCCATTTCCGTCTGCTGAAGAAGCTTTCGCAAAAGTCTGACGAGAAGAAGCTCGTCGTAAGGTCATGCTTACCAATGAGATTATTGCACCATACTTCATTACAGTAGATGTTTCAGCTTTGGTTTCCACCAAAAGTCCTGCACCAAGTCAGCGTTAAAATAAATGTCCTTGGTGTGAACACTGCAGCCGACCAAGCCACACCAAGGATAAATGTTGGGAAATATATAGGAAGATAACAAATTGGCAACCATGAAAAAAGAATGAAGGTCGTGCATATCATACTCATTTGAGTCAAAAAAAAAAACTTATTGTCTCCAGTATTTCTACTCCCTTCACTAAAAAACAGATTAAACAATATTGTAAACTCCTCAACCAAATGGCCCTCATTGCTTCTTCCAGCTCTAATGTTTGCTCTTGCTAAACTCAATTCATCCTTTTTTAATCATTCAACAACCCCTTAGATCTTTGATTCTGAGGCCTTTGACTATATGACCAGTGACTCGAGTCTTTTTTGCTCCTATTATCCTTGTTCTTGTCAAACCACTGTCAGAATTGCTGATAGATCAATAACTGTAATTGCTGACACAGACAATATTCGATTATCTCAACACATTATTCTGAAATCTATTTTTCATGTATTTGCTCTAAAATATAATCTGATTTCTTTCAGCAAAATTATTCTTGATAATCAGTGTATTGCTTAATTTTTGCCTTTGTCGTGTCAATTTCAAGACCAACTATCGGAGAAGACGATTGGCAATGCTAGAATTCACAAAGGTCTTTATTGCTTCGAGGAAATAGTCAGTCTTTAGTGTCTCCTGTTGCTTTTATTTATATTACTAGTGACAAGGAAATAATGTCTTGGCACTATTGTCTTGGCCATCCTAGTTTTTGTTATTTGAAGTGTTTGTTTCCATCATTATTTACTAATAAAGACCCTTTGTCTTTCTATTGCGAAGTGTGTCAGCTAGCTAAGTATACTCACATCTATTTCTCTCCAAAACAATATAAATCATCTACCCCATTCTCATTAATTCATAGTGATATTTGAAGCCCCTCACAAATTCACACCTCATGGAAAAAGATAGTTTATTTCATTTATTGATGATCATACACAGAAATTACTTGAGTTTATCTTCTTAATGACAAATTTTAAACCAGTAACATCTTCAAAGCCTTCCACAAAATGATTCAAACTTAATTTCAAACAAATATCCAAATCCTTAGAACCAATAATGACACAGAATATTTCAATATCATTTTAGGTGACTATTTATTGGAAAATGAAATTCTTCATCAAAGCTCATTTATCGATACTCCACAACAAAATAGAGTTTCTGAAAATAAAAAATCATCATTTGTTAGACGTAGCCTATGCCCTTATGTTCACAATGCATATTCCATATGAATGGGGAGATGCAATCCTCACAGCTACATATATCATCAACTATCTCCCTAGTTGCTCTATAAACTTTGCCACATCTTTGTCTCATCTCACCCAAACATATCTATAAATTTTCAACTTCAATAATCTATCTTTGAAGACATTTGAATGTATGACTTTTGTACATGTTCATGCCCATAAGTGCAACAAACTTGACCCTCGAGCTCTTAAAATTGTCTTTGTTAGGTATTCCCCTACTCAAAAGGGTTATCGTTGTTATTGTCCACACACAAGAAAAACATATGTTCCTTGTAATATCACCTTTTTTTAAGGCATCCTTTATTTCTCACACTTCACTTCAAGGGGGAAGGATGATGAAGGTTAAAAAGAATTGACCAAAGCAATGCATGGACAACACCATGACCGTTGCATCCCAAAAATTGAAGTGGAGAACCAAAACATGCCACTACCTGACCGTGGCATGTTCCACGGTCGTGGCGCTCTCCAAAACGTGCCACGACCTGACCGTGGCACGTTCCACAGTTGTGGTGCATCCTCAAAGAATGAAGATATTCTTCCTTTGCTTAGTGTTAATTTGGACACTACATCTGTCTCCATGTCTGATCCTCTCCAAGTCAACCCTTAAATTAGTAAAACAGAGGAGAATGAAGTCAAAAGCAAGATATCCTGGTTTATTCAAGGAGAAAAAATTCTCAAGCTAATAAAGAAATTGTAAATCCTAACCACAGTCAAAAAGATGAATCGATGATAGCATCCTATAACGAATCAGGTACATTTCTCGATCATGATATACCAATTGTGATCAGAAAGCGTGTCCGAACATCCCATTTCGAACTTTATCTCATATTCTAATTTATCCTCCACATTTAGTGCTTTCACTTTAAAGTTATTTGGTGAATTGATTTCCAGATCTATCATGAAGGCACTAGCTATTCTTGAGTGGAAGACTGTTATTCTTGAGGAAATACATGCTCTCAAACAAAATAATACCTAGAATTTGGTGGAATTACAACAAGGGAAAAGTGGCGTTGATTGCAAATGGGTTTCACAATAAAGTACAAGGTTGATGGTTCAATTGAAAGACACATGGGTCGCCTAGTGGCTAAAGGTTTTATTCGAACCTATGGAATTGATTACACTGAGACTTTTGCTCCTATTACTAAACTTAATACTATCAAAATTCTTCTATCATTGGCAGCTAATCTAGATTGACCATTACTTCAACTTGATATAAAAAATGGCTTTCTCAATGGAGAGCTTGAAGAGGAGGTTTATATGAATTAATCTCCAAGATTTGAAGATAATTTGAGTGGTAAGACTGTATACAAGCTCAACAAACCTCTCTATGGATTAAAACAATCACCTCATGCCTAGTTATTTTGATTCTCCAAAGTGATCAAAAACTTTAGATATATTCAAGGACAATCAGATGATACACTATTTGTGAAACACTCTGACAAAGGAAAGATTATCATTCTTATAGTGTATCATCGCTGAAATGATAATAAAGAATTAGATGAAATCAAGAAAATGATGGCACGAGAATTTGAAATCAAAGATCTTGGAACACTTTTTAATATATTTTCTAGAAATGGAGATTGCTCGAAACAAAAAGGGTATTTCAGTCTCTCAAAGGAAATACACTTTAGATCTCTTGAAGAAAAGAGGCATGCTGGGATGCAAACCAAGTAGCACGCCAATTGAACTAGGAATAAGGGAAAAATATTTAAAAGAAAACCCATTGACAAGGCAAGTTATCAGCGTCTTGTGGAAAACTCATCTATCTCTTACACACACATAGATATTGCATTTGTAGTTAACCTAGTAAGTCAATATATGCACTCACCATGTCAACGTCATCTGAATGCAGTATATAGATACCTGAAACAAACTCGAGCTTATTCTTTGCAAAGATTGAGAATAGAAGAGTGTTTGCATACACTAATGAAGATTAGGCAGATCAATTGATAATAGAAAGTCAACTTCTGGGTATTGCATGATAGTATGGGAGAATTTAGTGATATGGCGTAGCAAAAAGCAATCAATGGTTGCAAGAAGTAGTGTTGAAGCAAAATACAGAGTTATGGCTCATGGAATTTATGAACTCATCTAAATCAAAAGAGTGATGACGTACCCAAAAATTCAATTTGAAAATGTTATGTTACTCCATTGTGATAATAAGTCAGCCATCAGTATAGCTCACAACCTTGTTCATCACGACCAGACTAAACATGTTGAGGTTGATTGTCATTTCATTAGAGAAAAGGTGGATGAAGACATTACCATTATTGAGTATATTCCTACATCTTACCAACTAACTAATCTTCTTAAAAAAGAATTATTTGAACAAGCTCATAAAGTTTTTAAAGGCAAGCTTGATCTCATCAATATTTACAGCCAAACTTGAGGGGATAGCGTAGGAAATAATCAAATATTTTATCTTTCTTTGCATAGAGCCAATCATAGGTACAAATAGGATATAATCAATTAGAGTGATTTGATAGAATAATTTTTTTTAGGTAGAATAGTTTCTTTATTTATTTATTCTTTCTTTATTTATTAACTCTCATTGTAATTACAAAAGGGTGTCTTGGTTCATTAATAAAAAATAAGAGAGAATTTTTCTTCTCAACTTAGTTTATACTTGGTGCATGAAGTTGCCATCAATAACAGCATTATAAGGGGAAAGGACAATGAGTAACCATCCCTTTATTGCAAGCAAATAGATTGCTCTTGGTGATCAAACCCTTACACACCATGTCACGAATAAACAATCTTACAAAAGAACAAGAGCTCACTCTTGTCAGACTGCAGTTCAAGATTTTATTATAAGAGATGCATCCTAACTTTCCTGCCAACTTTGTTTGGGGTTTATATTGGAACCAAGGACAGTAATTTTGGTACTGCAGCAATAATATGGAAAAAGAATACTGTCCACTGAGTTCCTGAGCTAATCTGCATAACTGACTCCTAGTATTATGTATCAATCACTATTGAGCCAATGTCCAATAATTCTAGGACTGGC
Organism: Curcuma caesia; assembly: GCA_037834155.1. Lineage (NCBI taxonomy): Eukaryota > Viridiplantae > Streptophyta > Magnoliopsida > Zingiberales > Zingiberaceae > Curcuma > Curcuma caesia. The sequence continues at coordinate 962,288 of JBBMKF010000105.1, forward strand.
ATATCCCTTCTAATTGCATCTTCATTTCTTGGTATTTTTCTTCAAATTTATGAAAGATCCTTTGATCTTTCAAAATTAATCAAGGTTAGCACGACTTTGACACTGCCCTACGAATCTACAACATAAAACTTCCTTTTGTCAGTGATAATTCAGTAGCATAAAAATTGTTAACCATGCTGTTACAGCCTTAATGAATGAACCAAGAAAATTAAAGTGGAAAGTTTGTTGAAGTGCTTTTATGTGCACAAAATTATTATGTGAAGTTATTAGCAAAAAAAAAAGGGGGGGAGGTTCCACGGAATTGATCAAGTCGTGGGTACTCAAGGTCAACTGAATGAAATTGAACCATAGCAGAGTATATTTACTGTGAATGAGAATGAGAGATCATTAATGATTAATTTAACAACGCATTTATCTCTTCTAGAGATCTTGTCATCTCTCTCAAGTTAATTTCCTAGAGACCGGTGGTTCAATACTTCAATCATTATGAGCCCACAAACTATTGGATAGCCTAGAATATCTGATGCTTGAAAAACACGCAAATAGTAAGTCAACCAAGATGATGAGATTCACAACATCTTTAAGAGAAAGCATCTAATCAACTCAAATATTAACCATGCAATCTCAGTAAGTTAACCTACTCAAATTATTCAAAAAGAGTGCAGATCATTAAACTGTAGATTCAAAAAAAATTGGCATATAAGAACAGTCCGCACCAATCCGGAAGAATCTCTTCCCCCACAGAGCAAAAGCATGCCATCGGAGCGTGCACTTGCAGTGGCATACCTGTGTAAAGTATAATGGATGGGAAAAAATGTCAAAACATAGAAGCTAAATTGAATGTACCAATTTAAGATAACATACAATGTGGCATACATTCATGCCCACCAATTCTATAGACTAGGGGTTCTAAATCAATTCAGATCACACCTCAGATAAATGGTAACTTGATGTGGGCATAAGTCTCTAGAGTAATGTAATACTGGATGCATAAAAGTTTGGCATATAATAACAAAACAACATTACAAAGGTCAAATTGGCCTGTTATACATAGAATTATTAGTTTCTAGATGTTATCAACGTCCTTACAACAAAAGCTACTTGAAATGAAAGAAAGAGAAGACCCTCAACATTAGGAGTGGGATATTTACTAAATTGCAAAGAGAAAAATTTTATCCTTTATTTTCCTAATTCCATTCTGCATAATTTAATTCAAAATATTACCATTATGCTTATTGTTTTTGGTTTCTAGAATTAACAAATATTGTAAGTTGCTACTGCATTTTGTGATAGCTATACTTGTTATTGTCTCATATTAGGGGCAATAAGTATAGGTATACTTCTTCTCTGATTTATAAGTATGGAGAAAAGAAGCAAGATTTACACATGATAGTAGTGAATTCTAAAAAAGAAAGGTTTTAGCGTAACATATATTGAAATAATTAAGGATATGTATAAGGATGTAATGACAAGAATGAAGATTCCAAGCAGATTATAAGGTTACATCAATGATCAACTCCCATATCTTTTTATATTAGTCATGAATGACTTCACAAGACACACCCAAGACACGTTACCATGATGCATATTATTTGCAGATGACATTTTTTTTATCGATGTAACATGTGAAAGAGTAAATGTCAAACTTGAATTTTAATAGAAAACTATGGATGTAAAAAGTTTTAAACTTAGTAAAATAAAAGAATATATGAAATTTAAGTTAGTAGTAATAGACGTAGCAAAGCAATTATTAAGATAAGAGATGATGACTTACTCGTAACTAAGAGCTTTAAGTATTAAAGATTGTTTTTGTAAAAGGATAGAGGAGTTGCTAGAAATGTTTTACGTAGGATGTAAGCAGGATAGCTAAAATGGAGTAAGGTGTCGAGTATTTTTGATGATCGTAAAGTACATCTAAGGTTTAAAAGAAAGTTTTACAAAACGGTAGTTAGATCTACTATGTTATATGGAACAAAATATCGGGTTATTAATCATGCACATGAGCAGAAGATAAGAGTCGCAAAGATGAGGATGTTAAAGTAGATATATGTAGCCATGCGAAGATAAACGGGATAAGAAATGAGAACACTAAAGAGAAAGTCAGAGTTGCGTCTATTAAGAGAAAACTTCGAAAGGCACACTTAAGATAATATGTATATGTACTTAGGCGACCAATAAATGTCCCAATTAGGTGATGAGAAACCATAATAAATGTGCACATTAATCGCGGAAAAGGAAGATCAAAGAAGACTTAATTAGCAACGATCAAACAGATAAAATTCATTTAAATAATATAGATTAGGATATAGTAGAGAATCGAGCTCAATAACGTAGAAGGATCCATATAGCTAACCTCATTTACTGGGATAAAGGCTTTTATACTTATTGTCTCAGATTATAGCAATGTTGCAATAAGCAATAATATCATCACAAAAAGGCACCATATACCAACTTTAGCGGCAACCTTGTTTAAAGTAGTGTTCTTTCGTGACGAGCTAAAGAGTTGTAACTAACTTCACTTGATCTCATGAAAGGGCTTTCAAAACCCTAGATCTTAATCTTCATTTTCTTTCTTCCCGTCAGCACCAACACCCTAACTCGAGCCCTCTAACAAGTAGACACTCGAATGAGCCTCCTCAAGTACTTTAGTGACTTCTACTCCAACCTACTTTCTACCAACATTGTATCATTGTCATCCACCATATTCCACTGCTAACATCCTTTGTTGTAGCCATGGGCAAATCAAAGTGAAACCCAATACAGGCAATTGCCCCTACTTAGTTTCTCAAGTAAAAGAGATGATACATGTAATTGTATAAACTAACAATTCATTGATGGCATCTCTCATTTGTACCCGCTCTTGCATATTGATCAATTTGACAAACCCATAATTTAAATTTCACCTCTTAAATGTTTAAATTAGTTCTAATTTTTATTTATCTTCCTTAAGTAAATCTTTTTTGAACCTAATTGCTAATGTGTTGATCATAACCACAACTTTATCTATTTAGCATCATTCCTACTCTTTCTCTTGTTCTCAGATCCTGCTTCTCAAGGTATTTTTGTTCTTCTCTTGTCCATCATTCCTGTCATCTCTCCAAACATTTGTTTTCTAAAAACAATCCTGTGCAACATAGACAAATCCAAGCACCTCAAGTTATAAAAACATTGGTGATTATGGCTTTTATTTAATAATAAGATTAACTTGGATCATGAATTATTAATAGCATATAGCTGCAGTGAATCATATAGTTGCTCCTCTAGATTCGTTATTTTCACTACTTCCTTGGTAGGCTTCAATGTCATCACCCATCATCCTTTTTCCAGTTATGAAAGAAATCATATATGCCAACTTGGAAATATTGCACCAAGCCCTCCCTCCTCTCTCTATCCTGTTTGCTTTTCTTCTCTTACCAGATTTTCTCCTTAATCTTCACCCTCGCCCTGAATCCATCTTTGTCTCAACTATTTCAGATCAAGTAAATTTTCCTCTCCATTGAGCTCTATACAAGCAATATCATTACTAATATTTAAATTAATTAAACATTTCTTACATGGACTAATTTTTTTCTATTCCCCCTCTCTACCCCTTGCGCCTTCAACTCTAAAAAGATATGTGAATCCTTCAACTCTAATTATTTGAGTATTTTATATTGAAATGTAGAATTCCTATAGTCAAATTCAAAGCTTAGACCAAATTGGAGATTAAGTTCAACTAAATTATCTCATTGAAATAATCAACACACCAACATTTTTTTAGTTATCATATACCTTCTAAAGAAGGTGGACGTTATCTATACAACAATTTGTGCATGGTTAAAAGTGGCAGTTCCAAGTTTAACAAAATCCATGAATTGTCTGTATTGGACAGTTTAGGATCATAGGTTTTTGTACCATTGTTTGTGTTCTAATTACTGTGTTCAAAGTTAGAAATTTCAACTCATCTCCTAATTTGTTCTCTAAGTGATATCCAAATGATCCACCTACTTGGAGAACAATAGGAAGATGCAAACAAAATTTTTAGCTTCAAGCACTATTAATAAAACAGTAGTACAAAGACGTTCATGTTTTCCATGGTTTCTGCAATAGTCAATGGCCTTGGCAATCTTGATCACAGAAACAAGGACATCTACAACAACTTTCGTGACAATAGTATGAAACTCTCACAGCTTCCATGATAAGGTCTTCACAACAAGTATTGAAATGGGGCCTTGCCCTTGAAGAAAATTTTTTGCAATGGCATTCTCTATAGCAAATGAACTATTTTTTGTGTAGAAACCCTAAAATTTCAGCGAACGCATTGTTTCAGCTTCCTAAAAATGCTACAAATAAAACAATCTCACATTCTAGCTGTCGGTCTATCTCCTTCAGGGTTTAATTTCTGCCATCTGTAAGGTTTCTGTGCAGTATCCAATGCCCAAGTATCAGATAGAACTCTTTGTCCTGGAAAAAAAAATCAATTTCCAATTAAATGGGAAAGCAATCAAAGTACTAAGACGAAATGTTCAAGAACAAAATATTTTAATGTTATTGCAAAATACAAACAAATAAAAAGGTACGAGAGCAACAAGAAAAATCTATGAAAGCCCACCAAATCTACATATCTAGGATTTTGATGCCCAGAGATGGGAAAATTTCATTTCACCCCTTAAAATTTATTTTCTGAAAATGCCCCTGAAAATTTTAGCATCATCAAATATCACCCAGAGCTTGAAAACTCTTGTCTTTTTGCCCCAACCATCAATATTCTTAAGTTAGTTAACAAAAATGATGATGCAGCAAACATTTGTCATCATTTCAATAAAGTTGTAAACTAACAAATCACTATTCCATTAAATAAACCGAATGACAAAGAAGGGAAATTTCATTTCCACTCAAAGTTTACCAATTTTTCAAAATACCCCCTCAAGTTTTAAAATGTCACAATATCCCTTAGAGTTTGAAAACCCATCATATTACCACCAATCATCAGCGCCATAATGTTACTTAAGAAAATGATTATATGGCATCATTTCATTGATGTTGAAAGCTAAAATGTAAGCATTCCAGTAACTTAACTAAATGGTGTTAGTGGTTCAAGGTAAAAGGACAAGAGTTTTCAAACTCCGAGGGACATTTTGATAACCTTAAAATTCTAGAGGGCACATTGAAAAAGTAGATAACCTTGGAGATTGAAATGAAATTTCTTACCAAAGAAAGAAGAAGATAAGATGAATCCAAGTAGCACATCGTGACTTGATTAGTCTAGATTATTGTTGAAGTTCTTAGTATTCACACATACTTTAGTAGCAAAGAAAGTTACTAGCATGGGAAGCATGCATATCCAATAAAGGTGTTTGGAATGCGGTAATCTAGCATTTTTCTAGAAATATTGCATGTAGTAGTTTTGTCTACTTTGCTGTCATAGTAATTCACATTAACTCATAGGAGAAAAGTAACTTACGAGGGGTTGTAATTGAAATACCACCCTCTTGGTATCCATAATCTTGTTGCAGTTATTTACTAAAAAAACTCTCTCCCTGTCTCTAACAGAAATGCAGATAACCTATGATGGGATGGTAATAGGATTATTTATGATGTGAAACTACATAAATTTCAAAAGAATAAATATGTAAAATTTAGTAAAAACCATGTGCAAGAAATCTCTTGCTTTGATTATTTAATGTGCATGAGTATGTATGGAAATGAACTTGAATTCCTACGAATCTGTTGATCGTTCCAAACATGCAAATGCAGAAATTCCAGTAATTTGCAATAATAATATTGCCCATGCCAAACGCAGGATTCCAAAAAATCCTGCATCATTAATATATCAGTATGGTAATGTAGATTATCATGACAGATTATTTCTCAACCCACATCAGCACCATGTAAAACAGAGTCTCCTCAATAAGTTAAAAACAAATTGGTATAAAATGATCAAACATCCACACTGTCACGCCGATAAAGGTTCTAAGAAAATCAGATGGAAAGAACCAGAAACCTAGATAAAAACCACAACATCAACCAATCTTTCACTATGCACTAAAGAGCAAGTTTCAGTAATTGGATTGCAGAATCTAAAAAAACAGCATTCAAGGATGATTCCTGATTATTTGGAGTTAGATATATCCATCTTATTCCAATATGGAACTCTATGTAAGGATATATGCTAGGAATACCTAGATTTTTATAAGACAAAAACTGATAAGAAGCTGTTGTGGGATAGATGAATGGTCGGTTTGTCCTTCTAAAAGGGGTGGATGAATAGACAACAACCTAAAATTAAAAGTCCCATAATACAAAAGCAAACATTAGTTGCTCAAAGTGCTCAAGTGTGTATTCGGTGCATTGAGTCAAGTGGTAATCGCTGCGGAATAAGAATAACAAAAACAAGACACAATTACATAGTTAATTTAACATGGTTCAAAGACCCACTCTTAATTCATGATCTATTGCGCGTGCAGCGCGTTCCCTCAATAGATGTGACCCCGACTTTTTTTCTAATATTTTCATTTCTTATCACATCATCCTTGTATGCCCACACATCCACCTTAACATCCTCATCTCTACAACTCTCATCTTTTGTTCATGTGGTCGAGTAATAACATAACATTCAGCTCTATATAATATAACAGGTTTAACCGCTGTTTTGTAAAACTTTCCTTTAAGTTTTAGATGTACTTTACAATTACACAAAACACTAACACTCTCCTCCATTTCAACTATCCCGCTTGTATTCTATATAAGACATCTCTATCAATCATTCTATTCTTTTGCAAAAATAATCCTAAATATTTGAAACTCTCAGTTACAGACAACTCGTCATCTCCTATCTTAATAATTGTCTCATTACATCTAATATTACTAAACTTACATTTAATATATTATGTCTTTACTCTACAAACCTAAAACCTTTCACTTCTAGCATTTCCAGTCAAGATTCGAGTTTGGCATTTACTCTTTCACGTGTTTCATCTACCAAAACAATATCATCCGCAAACAATATGCATTGTGATATTGTATCTTGGATGTGCCTAGTGAGTTCGTCCATGGTTAGTGTAAAAAGATAGGGACTTAACGATGATCCTTGATGTAACCTTATCTTTATGGAAAACATTTCGATTAATCCGCCTGAAGTCTTCACTCCTATCATTACATCCTTATATATATCCTTAATTAGTTCAATATACATTATACTAACACCTCTCTTTTATAAAATTTTCCATATAATTTCTCTTGAAACTCTATTATAAGTTTTTTCTAAGTCGTCAAATATCATATGTCAGTCTTGCTTTTGTTTCCGATACTTTTCAATTAATTGTCTAAGAAGATATATAGCTTTTATTGTCGACCTTCCATGCATAAATCCAAATTGATTTTCAGTGACCGTAGTCTCCTCCCTTAGTCTTTTTTCAATCTCTTTTCCAAAGTTTCATAGAATGACTCATTAGTTTAATACCCCTATACTTTACACATCTCCTTTATTCTTATATAAGGGAGCTAGAGTATTAACCCTCCACTGATTTGACATTCTTTTAATTTTCAATATCAGATTGAATAACTTTGTTAGTCATTCAATACCTCATTTTTCTAAACATTTCCATACCTCTATCGGAATATCATCTGGTTTAACTGTTTTTCCATTTTACATCTCATTTAAAACTTATTCTACTTCTACAATTTGAATTCTATAATAAAAATTTAAATTTCTATACTCATTTGATCTACTTAAATTATTTAAGTTAAGTTGTTCACATAAACCTTCATTAAAAAATTGATGAAAATATCTCTTCCATTGCTCTTTTATTTTCTCATCATTTACTAGTAGTTTATTGTATTATCTTTAATACATCTTATTTGAATAAGATATCTTGTCTGTCTCTCTTTCACTTTAGTTATTCTGTAAATATCTCTTTTTCCTCTTTTGTATCCAATTTTCGATACAAGTATTCAAAAGTTTCATTCATTACTTTCTTAACCTCTTTCTTAGCTACTATTTATTTTTTTTAGTTTTACTCGTTCTTACAAGTATATAATACCTTATAAGCTGTTCGTTTTTCTTCACTTTCTTTTGTACTTTCTCATTCCACCAAAAAAATTTTATTTAGCAATGCACATCCCTTTAACTCACCGAGTATACTCTTGGCTATTAGTTTTAACTTTAATATTATCTTATCTCATGCCATATTTAAGTCTCCGTATATTTCTCCTAATACTTATACCCCTATCCTCCCCTTATATATGTTTTGTTTCACATTGCATATTTTCCTTCTGTTGATACTATGCTTGAAGCTTATATCCAATACTACTAACCTATGTTAGATAGTTAAGTTTTCTTCAGGAATAACTTTGCAATCTTTATAAATATTTCTATCTTTTTTCTTAATTATAAGAAAGTCAATTTGTGATTTTTATTCCTTTTTTTGAACATGACCAAGTATTCTTCTCTTTTCTTAAAAAACGTATTAGTTAATATAAGGTCATATGATATTACAAAATCCAATATAGCTTTCCCTTCATTTCTTGTTCCAAACTCATAACCTTCATGCACCCTATCATATTCCTCATTTTTCACTCCTACATGTTCATTTAGATCTCTTCCAATTGAAATCATTTCGGTTGGCGGAATATTTTGTAATACTTCACCTAGGTCGTCCAAAAATCTATATTTAATATGTTTATCTAACCCTACTTGAGGTGCATATATGCTAATTAATTAATAATTTCTTTCATCACTACTATCTTGAGAGATATAATCTTATCCCCTTTCTACCTACTCCTACTACTTCATCTTTTAGAGAACTATCGACAACAATACCTACTCCATTTCTTGTTTTACTCATTTCTGTGTACCATAATTTAAAATTCGAATTCTCTATTAGCTTTGCCTGCTCTCCTACCCATTTTATCTCTTGTACACATAAAATATTAATTCTTCTCTTAATCATCATATCTACTATCTTCATTATTTTACCAGTGAGTGTTCTTAGATTTTATATTCCAAATCTTAGACAATAAGATTTCCTATAATATTTGTTTTTACTCAACCTATGATGTGAGAACTCTTGCATATTTAACACTACACCCGAGTTCTCATGGAGATGCAGTGGTCCTTACCAAGACGTTACAGTTGGATCCTGCAATGTGTTCCTTACGAGAAATATTCTAGCATTAGCATAATAGTTTGATGAATTCATTCATTGAACATTATCTAAAAATCCATACTGACTAGCACTTAATGCGCAACCCTCACCTTTTTTCAACCGGGCTTGGGATAGACTTTGGTGGGTTTCAATTTAGAATCGTATGTAAAATAAAAATTTAGGAACTAAGTTAAGTATTTTTCTAATAAAAATATGCTATATAGACAATTAATCTTACTCTAAAGTCCATATTCTATTGTAGCAACCACTCAACCATCACTTTTAGTTCTTCAAAGAAAAGAATTAATAGAAAATTTAAATCACATGTTTGCATCATCTACCATTTTAGCTCCATCCTTGTTTCGACAGTGCTTCTTTTATCTATTGTTCAAATTTTCAAACCAACATCACAGATAGAATGCGATTAAGAAAAGAAGTAACTACTTTGTACTTTCATCATTGCTCAATGGCAAGAACTTAATCTAACCACAATATGACAATGGAGCTATACCATCATTGCCGCTAACTGTGACAAGATAACGCTGAGCAACCAGGTCCATTGCGTGTCCATATCGAGGACCTGGACCAGGTCCTTGAACAACCACCCTGCAAGATAATAGTTATTAATACAAAAAAAAATGTCCATCTAACACCTGCATATACCCAGAAAATCAACAGAATAAGAAAAGAAGCATTTCAATCTTCACCTGTGCCATTTGAATTTATCATTTGTCAGATCAAGAACATAAAGGTCATCAGTTGAATGCCCAGCTGGCCCAATGCCACCCTAGTGACCGAATGACCAACTATCATTGTTCAAAAAAGAGAATAACAACACAAAGCCAGAAATTTTAGAAATTGTTAACTAAGTGTCTGTGCAAATCTTGCTACCTGGAAAACAACCATAGTACCGACAGCTGCGGCGGCATGAGCAGCCCTCGGTGAGGGCGGTTCTCCCACAGGATGCAACCTGCCATTTCGTACAAGGAAAGAACTTCCAATTAAAATTGATGACTAGCAACCTTCGTACATGCAGCCAGTAACAGTCCATACCTGGTCCATTTCCGGGTTTTGACGTCATACAAGTGAATCGAATTCGTCACGCCAGCGAGCCCTTCACACCACAATGAGCAACTTCATCAATAGAAAAACAGCATCGCACTGCAGATTAAGAGAGGCGAGGGAAGCGGTGCGGTAGATTACTGATGCCCGGAGCGGCGGAGGAAGCGCCGCCTTCGATGGCAGTGGCGCCGCCAAAGAGAATGAGTCGGGGTCCGTGGGACTTGGTGGAGGCCACGGCGGTGAGGGAGTGACCGCAGCGGGGACCTGGGGCGTCATCGTCGGTCTCCCAACTCGATTCCAGCGCCTGGTAGCTTGGCGCCGGGTTCGTCCACGGCCTCGACCCCATCTTCCGTCGCCGGCGACTCCACCGCGGGAATCCAAAAGAGCGAGAAACGGCGTCGCGATCTGAGAAATGGAAAGACGGGCCGTGAAGGCGAGAAGCAAGGAAGAGCTCGGCAGGAAACCCTAAGGTGGGCTCTGCCCGAGCCAACCACTCTTCGGCGCCGGCTCGTGTAGGACGTTGGGTGATGAACTTTGAGTATTTTAAAAAAGCGCACCAAATTTGATTTTTGGACAAATTTCGAAAGGACATGCTTTAAATTTGAGAAAGACCATTTAATTCGACCTTGACATTCACTAATTTTTTTCTTTCTTTTTTATTTCTAATTTATATAGAATGTTTAATTTTTTTTTCTTTTCTCTTTTACCTACAACGTCATTCCTCTCTTTTTTTTTGATTTTAAATTAAATTAAATTTTAATTAAAAATAATATTCTAAACTTTTTTATTATTTTTATTTTTAAACTTTAATAAAAATTTAAAAAATATAAAAGAAAATTGATAAATATTAAAAATATTTTTTATTTTTTAATATCTAATTATAAAATAAAAATAAAATTAATAAATCTGATTTTATTAATAAAAATAAAATAAAAAATTATTTGGTATTTGTCTTAAGAAACCAACACCACAGTTTAAATACTAATATCGTTGTGATGCTGATTTTTAAAAACTAACACCATAATATTTTAAAATTTTTAAATCATTTTGATACTATTGGAACTACCTTTAAAAGTAAACAAAGATTTATTTGGACTTAGGCTCACCTAACAAACTCATAAGAGTTAGAATAAATTTAATCGGAGCTTTTTAGGTCAATTATTAGATTTTGATTAAAACTCATTGATAGATCTAAGAAATTCAAATTTTTGAAAACTTGCAATGAGATGAAAGATGTGAGTATATAGAAGAGAGATATGGTGAGAAAAATTCTAGTTCTAGTCTCTTATATGAAATTATAGACTCGTGCCAATTGGCACAAAGTCTAAGACTTTCTAAGTCTTTTAAGCAATGTTGGGAACTAATTACAATAATAACGAAGGGTATTGCATAAATCTACAGGAGTTAGAATAAGCCGATCAGATCTCTCTAGGTTCATGAATGAATTTTGACTTAAACTCATTAATGAACTTAGACGACTTAGTTTTTTGAAATTTTGCAATAAGATAGAAGTGTGGGTTGTGTAGAATGTAGATATTATTAGAAATCTTGGTCCTAAGTCTTCTACACCATATTCTTCATTCTAGAAAGTTTCAGACTTTATGTCAATTGACACAGACCTATAACTTCGTGCAAGAGACTTAGGATCAGGATTTCTCATCATATCTCCCTTCTACACACTCTCACCCCTTCCATCTTATTGTAAGTTTTCAGAAATTTGAATCACTTAAGTCCATCAATGGTCTTTGATCAAAATCCATTGATAGACCTAGAGAACTTCGATCACACTCATTTCAACTCATATGAGTTTATTAGATGAATCTGAGTTCAAATAATCATCGTTTACTATTTTAAGCCTCTCCCAACAGTGTTCAAAAATAATTTAAAACTTTTAGAATATCGTGATGATGGTTTCTGAAGATAAACACCATAATGGTGTTCATCTTTGAAAATCAATACCATAGTGTATGATCAAAATCAACACTGTGGTATTGGTTTCTGAAGACCAGCACCACTATTGTATTAGTTTTCAAAAACTAACACCATAGTCTGTACTAGTTGATACATGATCATAACTTTGTCTATGTGTATTAAAGTCGAGATTGGACACCATATTATTTTCTATACACTTCACACTTCCATCTCATTGTAAAATTTAAGTAGTTTAAATCAATCAATGAGTTTCAGTCAATACTCATTGATAAACCTAGAGAGATCTGATCGGGTTCATTCCAATTCCTATAGGTTTCTGTAGTGTCTTGGAGTTCAAGGATGTCCTCCGTTATCATGGTATAGGTATATAACTTCGTGTAGGAGATTCAAGACCAAGATTTCTCACCATATCTTCCTTCTACATACTCACATCTTATATCTCATTGTAAGTTTTCAAAAATCAGAGTCATCTAAATCCATCAATGAATTTTGACCAAAATTCATTCATGAACCTAGAGAGCTCTGATCGTAATCATTCCAACTCCTATGGATTTATTATGTGAACTTGATCCAAATAAATCCTCATTTACTATTTTAAAGACCTCCCAAGAATGTTCAAAATAATTTGAAACTTTCAAAATACTATAGTATTGATCTCCAACACTACATATTAGTATTTAAGTTGTGGTGTTGGTTTTTAAAGTCCAACACCAAAAAAAATTTTAATTCTAATTTTTTTTTATTTTTATTAATAAAATTAGGTTTATTAATACAATTAGATATTAAAGCATAAAAGATATTAAAAAATAAGGGAAAAATATTTTTATGTTTAATTAAGTTTCTTTTATGTTTTTTAAATTTTTGTTAAAGTTTTAAAATAAAAAAATTAGATTATTATGCCGATTAAAGTTAAAACTACAATTTAATTTAATTTAAGCGGAAAGATAAGAAAAGAACGATGTTGCATGAAAAAGAGAGAAGAAAAAGAAAAAAAAAATTAAAAATTTCCTAACTTATTTCTAATTGATTTAATCCAATTAAACTTGGTTCAATTATAACTTGGTCAAATCAAGACCAAATCAATCCTGATTTAGATCCATCTTTACACCTACTCAATGGATTTTGTTCGACCCCAATCCAATTTTAAATGAACACCTTCACTTCGTGTTTGATGATTCAATTTGTTTACATATTTATTTTCTAAAAAATCCAATACTTAATAAAATTTATATAGATAATAATAATTAAAAAACTTAGAGTGAGGCATTGTTGGTAATGGGAGTAGTGGGAAACATGGGCAGTCACCAAAACTGTGTTGGCGTTCTGGATCTCCGTCCTATGTTCCGGATTCTATCCGCTCCGAAAAGCATAAAACCCCACAGGACAAAAATTTTATCCCGCCAGGATCAATTGACAAAGTCTACAAAAGACTAAGTCAATCGATCCTTCAGGATCGCCGATTCCTAAATTACTAACTACGGTTTCTACAACTAGTTCTAGTACGAAAATTAGACTGCGGAAAATATAAATCATACCAGAACCTTTAGATGACCTCGGAGCCTTCCGCTGTATTCCTAACTTCTTCCTGGACGTTGGGTGGACAACGGACCTCCAGAAATAAAGGAACTGCAACTATCCGGATGATGCTTTGGATCGCCTTGCTTCTTCTCGCAGCAACTTCGCCTCTTCTTGTCTCCCACCTTGGATCCGGCCACCAATGCTTGGAGAGGGTTCGGCCACCACAAGGAAGAAAAGAAACTAGACGAAGGAAGAAGAAGAAGAGGAAGAAGAGAAGGAAGGGGCGGCGGCAACAAGAGGAGAAGGAGGAGAAGAGAGATTTCCGAAATCGTTTCGATCTCTCTAGCCTTTCTTATTTTTCTTGTGCCGCCCACCCCCCCTCCTTATATAGCCTCCACGCCCAATGCCAAGTCTTGGCCGCCCCCTTTAAAATTTATTCCAATTTGGATTGATTCAATGAACCAATTCCAAATTATAGAAACATCTTAAATCTAGGCCCTTGGATTAGCTTGCTTGGTTTCCAACCGTTAGATCTTTTCAGAATTATTTTAAAAAATAATTCCAACCTTATCTAGATGTGGCCGGCCACTTATGGATAGGTTTGGTTCAATCCGTGAACCAACTTTATATTAAAGAAGAAAATAAAA